>SJYV01045352.1:1625058-1649425 GCA_006410875.1 Neotragus pygmaeus | reverse complement strand
CCTGCCCCTGCTCCCAGATCCTGTGATGTTGGGTGGGGGACTTTGCAGGTATGATTGAGTTAAGAATCTTGAGATGAGGAGATTATCCTAGGTATGACTGAGTTAAGGGTCTCGAGATGAGATTATCCTGGACTATCCAGGGGCATCCAGTGTAATCACAGGGTCTTCTAAAGAAAGAGGTAAGCAGGAAAGTCTGATAGAAAGAGGTGTGAGGAGGGAAGCAGCGATCAGGGTGAGGCCAGGAAAGAGTCACAAGCCAGGAAATGCAAACGGCCTCCAGAAGGCTGGAAATGCAAGGAAGCGGATCCTCCTCTGGATCCGCCAGAAGGAACTAGCCCTTCCAGCACCTTGACTTTAGCTCAGAGAGACTGATTTTAGGCTGCTGGCATCCGGAACTGTAAGAGAATACATTGCTGTTTTAAGTCACTGCATTTGTGGTAATTTGTTGCAGCAACAATGGGAGTGCAGACACAAAAGGAAGTCTAAGACCTCAGTCAGGGTGGGTTGAAAGAGAAGCGAGGGTCCACTGAGGATAGCGCTCTTTTGAATATCACAGAAACCTCTGGAAACAAAGCAAAGGCATCCTGGGCAAATCCGCCAACAGAGTGAAGGCGGGAGAAGGTTGCCTNAAAAAAAAAAAAAAAGCTTCCCATTTGGGAAGCCACCTGGGAAGCTTCATTAAATCCATGGGTATCCCCAAACTCATGGCCAGTTGATCAGAAGTGTGAGTAGCCTTGGGGCGTGACTAGAGGCTAGTACCTGATGTAAGGGTAGTCTGGTCAGGGAGATGACCTTTCCCTGGAGCCTGAGCTACCTCCAGGGTATACTAGAATGGAGTACACCCCAGTTGGGGTCAAAACACAGTACACAGCCAAGGGGGAAATGCAGATTCAACCCCTGGGTCAGGAAGATACCCTGGAGAAGGGCCTGGCAACCTAGTCCAGTGTTCTTGCCTGGAAAATCCCATGGAAAGAGGAGCCCGGTGGGCTATGGTCCATAGGGTTGAAAAGAGTTAGGCATGACTGAAGCTAACATTTATGAGAGTTATGTTTAAAGTGCTTAGGACAGTACCCAGAAAACACTGTCTTATTTAACCCTCACAAAAAAACTTAAGAGTAAATGTTTTTAGAAATCAATTGTAGAAGTTAAGACAGGTTAAATGATTCCCCAAGGCAAAAGTAACAAAGTTAGAACTCAAAACCAGGTCTTATTTTAGAGTTTTTCATTATGCATGGTCCTGATATCACTAGAAGCAGTTGAGTTATAAACATGCAAAATCCCTTAAGCCATCTTTATAACTCAGTACAAAGAGTTACACCTTCAGCCTGTGTAAATAAATTAAAAATTAACAAATGTTACAAACATTTTTTGACTTGGATATTTGCAACTTACTAATCTTATCCAGTTACTACTTTTTTGAAGGAGCAAAAAGAAAATTCTTACCTCTAGAGAAGTTCAGCGGCAGTTTAATTCCAACCGTATCTGTAAGGGTTAATAAGCTCTCTCCACTGACCAGATAAATAAGCTCTTCAAATCCAAGGCAGGTGCCCCACACAGGAAAATAGTCACCTTCGCCAAAACTCTTTGCAGAGTACAGAGAAAAACTAAGTTTATTCAAACTTTTCATAATAAAATTTATACATTCATGTCGATGTATGGCAAAACCAATACAGTATTGTAAAGTAGAATAAAGTAAAAAAATAATTTTTTTTAATTAAAAAAAAAATTTATATATTCAGTTTGTCCTAACAAGGTGGGCATTTGAGTCACACATGGATTTCTAAGGAATTTCCGAGATCAATAGTAGTAGGCCGGCATTTTCTCTTCTATCAGCTGGTTATCACTTCATCTCTCTGTAGACCAAGCACCCACATAACAGTTAAGGTTTCATTTACCAAACTATCCAAACTCAGTTGTGCTGGGAAAGAGACAGACATCTGCCAGTCAACTATCAGACAACACATGTTATCATTTAGGGACTGTAAATATGGAAGATGATGCTAGATAAATGCCTATTTATACACTGTGTACAAATCCTATTGTTTTAAATGAGTGTCCAGGTTTGAAACTACTCTGAATGGAAGTTTTCCTTTCCCTCCATTATCTCAGGATTTATAGTAACAGCCTTCAGCCAATCAGATTTAATCTGATGAAAGCCATAATTTGGAAGGAAGGAAACAGTCAACAAGCAAAAGTAACGACTTTTCACAGAGTAAACTAAAGAGTACTATGGCTCTCAGAGGGAATTAAAATGACTAGTGTGACTGGGAAAAAAGTATTCTGCTGACAGAATTTTCTGATTCAAGATTAAACCCATATGTACTGATAGTTACAAAAATGGGTGTTGTACCTTCCTTAAAAACAGTGGTTTTCCTACATAGACTGTAAAATATAACCTAACTCTGTGTGTGTGCCCGCGCTCATTCTCTCAGTCATGTCTCTGACTGTTTGCAACCCCATAGCCTATATCCCACCAGGCTCTTCTGTCCATGGGATTTTCCAGGCAAGAGTACCGGAGTGGGTTGCCATTTCCTACTCCAGTAATGCATTGTAAATACAGAAAATTTTAGGGAATTTTTTTCTGTTCCTCATAGAAAAACATAGAACAATATTAATTCTTATATTTTCTACTTCAAGATATGATTTTCATACTTCATATACAAACCTAGGAAATTTTTACTTTTAGAAGTTAGAATTGCCTATGTTATGCTGAAAGGTCTTATGGCATTCACTTAACAATAAACACAAAAGAAGACAGAGCTGCTGTTTCCATATGTACCAAATTTGATCTCTGGACTAAATGTTAAATCCCCACTTGCTGGGACCACATCTTTTATTTGTTGTGATCAGCAGAACAAAGGACACAGAGTGGAACCATATAGATCTAACAGAAATCACTTCTGAAGGCTGCTTCTTTTGAGGGCTTGTAGACCCCAGTGGCTACACCTAAATGGAAGTTCAAGATTGCTAAGCTTTTATCTTTGCTTTGAAATCTTCAAGTTGTCAAATAAACCTTTTGTGTCTTATGGGTTGGGCAGTTAGGTGACTCCTTTGTGTCTTTTTCTAATTGAACAAACGAGGTTACACAAGTCTCTATTTGCGAAAGGAAGAGTTACTTTATAATATTCATATATATGCTTCCCAAATGCATTTTTAAATCATTCTTGTTATAATTTCGTTAAATTTCAATTTTGCTCATTAGTTTTTCCAAAAAATGTCCACTGAGCAGGTACTAAGTACACAGAACCATATGGTATGAAACGAGGAATGCCTCGAAGGGTATCAGAACCATGCAATCTGATGAGACATCAACAGCTAACTTCAAGATATTGAGTCTCTGAGATAAAAGCCCCTTAATCTCAGAGAGCTTCCCTGGTAGCTCAGTGGTAAAGAATGCAGGAGATGAGGGTTCAATCCCTGAGTTGGGAAGATTCCCTGGAGAAGGAAATGGCAACCCACTCCAGTATTCTTGCCTGGGAAATCCCACAGACAGAGGAGCCTGGCGGGCTACAGTCCATGGGGTCACAAAGAGGTAGACACGACTTAGTGACTGATCAACAACAAAATATTCTAAAAGTTGAGCAGGAGAAGGATGCCATTCCAGCAGGGGTAGAGGTGCACAACCCTTAGCCCTGAAAGCTGGCTAAGGCACAAATGACAGACAAGGTAGAAAGAAACAGACTAAGCAGATTTGAAAGTAGGACACAGGATATGTTCTAGAAAACACCACTTTGACTGCAAGTACCTGCACAAAGGCTGGAAAAGGTGGGCTGTGGACACACTCTTCACTCAAAGACTATCTTGACTCAAAGACTACAGAAGGCTACAGGTCATTGAGCCAAGCCAGTCAACATTTTCCAACAATTATCTCACATGCTAAAGGCAGTTTCTTAGGGAATTATTTAAGGTTGGATAGATGGTAGAGCCAGCAAGATTAATTAGAAAATTGCTGCCAACAGTTCCAGGGAGAAATCCCAAGAGTTTGAGGTATCATGCAAAGGCAGGCGCAATGTGAGGTTACAGAGAAGCCCTACAGGAGCTGTAGGGTCCAAGGTAAGTGTGAAGCAAGTTCAAACAGGACGGGATGAGTTGAGGGCAGCTTGCGAGGGGAGATGAGAATTAACGACCTATGAACAATGCCCAGTACATAACAGAGACTGCTTACTCAGCCATCATGAGTGACTGGTTCAGGTTAATAAGCTCGAGTACAGAGGGCTGGTCAGCAGAACTGGAGGGTTCCCTGGAGTCCAGAATTAAATGAAGCACATGTGGAAAAGAACCAGGACCTCAAATGTTAAAGGGGTGATGAGACTACAGAATGGTGAAGGAAGTATCACCACGTGCTTTAAAAAAGAATTATCCTTTTGGAAAATTACAAAAATTCACCTAGAATAATAAGAAATAACTGAGACTTACCTTTATGGACAAGTTGTAAAACGTTTTGGCCACGCGAGCATAACCTGACCTCATGAGGTTAACGCTTCCTCCAGGGAAAAGAACTCTGAAACAACATCAAATAGGGTGCATTTCAACGTCTCCTCCCTCCCAGAAAATCAACAATCGTTTTATTTTAAAACAACCTTTCCTGATTCCATAAGCAGCCAGAGCACTATAGAAAATGAAAAAAGTTAGGCAAAAAAATATAAAACACTTACAATCCCACCTATTTGTAAACTATTGCAGTTAACAATGCATTTGTGCATATTCTACCAAACTTCTTGGATAAACAAGTCTATGTTTGAAATAGAGTATGGATAAGTTAAAGTAAAAGAAACTGGGGGCAAAGGAAGAATATGCAGAGTTAGAAATCAAGTAGAAATAAAATCCTAAGTATAGCTATTAATAAGTTTAAATTAAGATGATCAGAGATGCCAAAATGAACTGCAGAGTCATAGCCACAAGTCAGTCTTGGCTCACACACACACACACACACACACACACAAAATTGTTTTAACCATAAAGAATGAACTAGTCATAAAAATACAATAGGCTAGAATTGAATATCCATGAAAATTTTCATTTATTATTATTTCCCTGAGTTCTTTTCAGAAATAAGAACGGCATCAGGAAATTTTGAAAAACAACATCATGACAATTCATTTTTTATTTTTATTTTTTTAATTTAAATTTATTTATTTTAATTGGAGGTTAATTACTTTACAATATTGTATTGGTTTTGCCATACATCAACATGAATCTGCCACGGGCGTACACGTGTTCCCCATCCTGAACCCCCCTCCCACCTCCCTCCCCATACCATCCCTCTGGGTCATCCCAGTGCACCAGCCCCAAGCATCCTGTATCCTGCATCGAACCTGGACTGACGATTCATTTCTTATATGATATTATCCATGTTTATGACAATTCTAAAAAACTTCTCAGGAAAAAAAGAAGAGCACCACAAACATCTGACTATTGGACTCTACCAATAGAAGAAATATATAGAAAAGTATTTTTATTTTTAAACTTTTCAAGTTAAAGAACTCTTAAAGTAACTAAGGACATTCTAAATAGATTACAAAGGTTGGACAAAATATATTAAATTTTTTTAAAAGTACTTAAATATGAATTTGAGATGTAAGAAATATCACTTTTGAGACTGTTGTTCATTCAGTAATAGGTATTAGCCTGGAGAGTCAGAGATGGGCAATTCTTGCTATTGGTAAGGTCATGGTCTGGTAGGAAATACCAAAACTATTAAGGCAGAACATCTGCCACAAAACCGAGCAGGAAAGAGGCTAATGAAGACTCATTAGCAGTTCTCCCTTTTCACTGACTCGGTATTTAAAAAGCTGCCTCTGAACGAACTTGGCATGTGTAACCTCAGTTCATTCAAAAGTAAAACTTGACTGTCCCTCCTGATCGACAAACACCTTGAAAGCAAGGCTCCACTTTTTCATCTCTGCACCATCCCCCCAGAACAGTACAGGGTTCACTGCATAACAGGGCTCAGTAAAAGTGGTTCTTAAAGTGGGAGGCGAGTCGTGCTCACTTTATTTTCGAGGTTCTATCTCATGGTCTCTCCTGGACTTATCTTTGTCCATGCCAAAGAACACTGCACATAACAGGCACTGTAAATATTTCACTAAATTGAACTGATTTTAAATACTTATTGCTCTTAACCGAACTGAAGGCAAATGATAGCTTTGAACATAGATTTTTTTTATGAACAATTATTTTTAATTTTTAAAAGTTCTTTTAATAAAAGCTTTACAGTAAGATAGACTCCCTCTATTCCACTCCCAAGCAGATATAACCACCATTAAGATTTGCTGTGTTAACCTGATATATATTATGCATGTCTCCTCACCCCAACTTCAAAAACAAAAGCAAATGGGAGTACACTACACACATCTTTGTGCACCCTGCTTGTTTCATGTAACAATACCACACTATTCAGGTTACAACAGTGATTCAGGGCATCATCTACAGACACCCTCATTTTTAACCATGTTCTATCATATGAGTATAGTTTATTTTTTAACCCGGTTCCCAACTGATGGGTGGGTGGATGGGTTCCAAATCAGGGTTATTTCAAACGATACAACAGTACATACATTTGGGCCCAGGTCATCACATAAGACAGAACTGTATCTTTTTCGCTTTACTTTTTATTGAAATATAGTCAAGTTTCAATGCTGTGTTAGTTTCAGATGTACAGCAAAGTGACTAGGTTTTCTTTTCCAGATTCTTTTCCCTTATAGTATATTATAAAATATTGAGTATGATCCCTGGGCTGTACAGCAGACCCTTGTTGGTTATCTATTTCACATATAGTAGTGTGTATATGTTAAGGAGAGGATTATATTTGTAAAATAAAATTCCTTCTGAAGCATTTCCTGTGTCACATGGTATGTGCATTTTTAATTTCAAAAGATTATAAAACTGCCCCCCAAAGACTATCTAACTTCCACCCTGATAAAAGAAATTTTCACCTACTATGAGCTAGCATGAGCTAGTATGGGGAAGTCATTCTGACTTATACATGATTTGACTTGAACTTTATGCTAATAAGAATAGCCTGTCTATGGTCCATCAAACATGTACTATACCTCTGCTTTAACCATTAAGAAAAGAATGCATTATCTAGAAGTTAAAGAAAAGTCCACTCTGAAGATAGGGAGAAATGGCTGCCCTTCCTATGATGCCCATGCTAGTGGTCCTTCCAAGACCTGGTCCTTCCAAGGTTCCCTTGCCAGACATTAAGGTCATGCTGACTTGCTGGCCATGTCTCTGTTGAAACCTGGAAGGAATGTAACCCTGTCATACTTGATGTACATTCTTTGATCTGTCAAGATATAACACGGTGTTTTTCCAAAGCACTTTCTTCCTGGGCTATAGTCCTCAGTATGGCTTGAAGAAAACTTTCTTCTGTTCCTTAATGTACACTGTTTGTATCTTATTTGCATCAACAACTCCCACAAATAAAGTATAAGAACACTGTTTCCTTATACCCTCACCTTAGCACATCAGCACATTTTCTGCTTTCTGCCAACTTGGTGGTTTTTAATTGTTATAATTAGCTTTCCTTTAAGTATGAGTAAGTCACATTTTTTCATATGATTTTTTTCTGTGAGCTAAGCAATCATATCTTTTGTGATGAAGCTAGAGGATATAAAGCTTTTTACCAAATTCTATTCAAATCACGTTCTGAAGATAACCAATTAATATCTTCAGTCTTAAGACATAAATCCCCTAAGCAAGCAGTATGTCATGGCCTCCAAAGGCTTCAAAGCCTTTAAAACAAGCATTAAAAGAATAAAAATTATGTCACACATTAAAAAAATATGTTATCTACTATATAACATTTATTTTTTAACCTGCCTTCTCTCTGCAGGATTTTTGCATCACTCAACAAAATAATTTCTATAAAATAACTCAGAAAACTAACATTTATACCACTGAAAAATAGTTACCTAGAAACATGTATTGTATTCATATGCACTCTTTTGCATCACTTAGACCTCATATACTGTCTTAAACCAATGTTGGCAACTTACCCATTAACAGATTTGAAAAGCTTTTCATACTCTTCGTTTTTAAGATCAAGCCTGAAAATGATAAAAGTAGTTATAAAACATCCATTCCCAAAACTGAAGAAAGAAAGTCTCTAAATAAAGCTACCACATTAATATTTAAAAGCCAGGTGAAAATAATTCTTTTTTAAAAAAATATTTATTTATTTGGCTGCATCAGATTTTAGCTGCAGCATGTCAGATCTAGCTCCCTGACCAGGGATGGAACCCAGACCCCCTGCACTGGGAGCACGGAGTCTTAGCTGTGGGATCACCAGGGAAACCGCTGAGTCCCAGCGTTCTGCCAGGTGACTTTCCCCAGATTATGTCAACAAAGAGGGACCAGTCAGGACACAGAATCTTCCCCATGGACATTTAAATCAGGATGGGCAACCACCACCATCAGGAGCTCAAATGGATTGAGATGAATCAGCTGCTCTCCAGGAACTCCTGCCAGGTAGCCTTGCAGTCGGGCTCTGGTCATTTCACTCATTCTAAAAAACGGTTCCCATGTTGTCCATGCCTGAATTTGGGGGCCCAGTGTATCACTATTAAGGGGCTTAACTGTGAGGTGGGGACGGGGGTCACAAACTTAGGTGTCTCAGAGACTGTGAAGGCAAAACAGACCAGGACATGCTTTTTGAACACAGATGACATTTTCATGTCGTCAGACTTTCCTGAAACGCAAGACCCCCTCAATAAGTTCTCTTTAAAGAAAACAGCGTACTTCTAGTAATGATGGCAAATGACAGCTTCGGAGCATGAAAAGGAGCAACAGGCACTACTGTCAATGGACAGCTCTTGCTCTGTTCAAAATTAGCTCCAGAAAATGGTGTTAAAAAAAAAAAGCCAGAAATCCAGACTTTTATGAAGTCTCCTGATTTGTACATACCTTAAACACTACAAATGAAACAGATTTTTATACCAAAAGTGCCAGTGGGCTGCCACATGCCACCTCTCAGGAGGTGGACACCCTTTGGGTCCCTCCAGTTCTGGGACAGGAGATTATAATAACCTGAGTGCACCGGGCACCAGAGGATGAAGGCCAGACAGGAGGAAGGGCACCTGCTTCCTCTGAAGGGCCCTTCCCCTGAAGGGCACTTTCGCCTGCTCAAGGATTCTGCTGAGGTCTCCCGTCCACCTCCTCTTTCCTTCTGAACTGCAGCAGTCAGTCCCCAGCATCCGAAATTCAGAAATAAACCCAACCAACATCATCAGTGTGATCACGACTCATTCTATATTAGGCAATCCTTTGCAGGTTGCTCTGGGAATTTAGCTGCCACATATTACACTGTTTTTATAGAATCACATGATTCTAACTCTGAGCAATATACCTTAAAATGAACTTTGGGAATCCAAGCTGGAAATTAACCTGTATGCCACGTTTTCAGCATCTCAGTCATAAATCTCAATATTCTGCAGGCCATCAGTTTCAACACTTCCCATTTCAAAACCTCTGCCATTCTTGTCTATTCCTCCCTGTGCCCTTTCATCCTAGTAGCCATCAAGTCTTATTGATTTTTTTTAAAAGACATTTACCTAGCAATTCTACAACCACTGCTCTAAGCCAAGCCTTCCTTGCTTCACACCTAACCCACTCACATCTCTAAACTGGCCTACCTATCTTCTGTCTCTCCCACCTTCCACCCATGTTATTAAACCTATTTTCTAAATGAACAGCTTGCAGAAAAAGCTTCCAGGATCCAAACTTTGCAAGTTGTCTTGAGGACTGTCCAGAACCTCCAACTCAGCTCCAAAACTCTGCTGTTAGTTAAGTTCCAAAGAAGATTTCATTTGAAAAAATTAGATTGCTATGAAAAAACTGAAGACTAATGTCAAAAGCAAATGTTCATCTAAACATAAAACCATCTTGTGGTACTATTCTCAAAATTGTAGTATTTGCATTTTGAGTATTAATGTTCTACTTTTGTTACCATTTTCTAATGTGAAATTATTAACAATAACAGGTTTTCCTGAGCAAACAGTTGTGTTTTATGTGTGAGACCACTTATAATGGATTAGGTGAGTGTGGTAGAAGACCCTCAAATACACCATTTTGGGGTGATAAGATAATATCAATACAACAACAAGGCTTTTGTAAAAAAAATTCAAGTCTTTCCAAATCAAAATGACATGAATCATTCATCATGTCATGAATATGACACGAGTCATTTGATTGTTCCTTAGATCATTACACCACAAAAATAATGTAGCTCCTTTAAAATCGCAATACCTGCAATTAATATCAAAACAACAGTGCTGCATTAGTCATTTCCAAACTTCTAAAGTGGGGTGGGAAGGTCTCTGAAAAGTCCTCTTCTAGAATATTCCTTGATTCCCTATATGTTTCTTTACGCTAATACTATGGAACAAAGCTGGTGCATCTAGAAGTGCTTTTACTCCGTTGCTTTTGTAATATCTGATGAGGATCACCTTTTCTGGAGTAAAGGAACTTATCATTTCATTCTCTATCTAATGTACATGACACAACTCTAATGATATGATAGAAACATGCAGCTTCAAACTTTGAACAATTTAATGAGAGACTCTAAGCATTAGATTTGGGACAAAAACCAGGTATAACATTAATGTGCTTGAATAATGCAATCGCAAGAGAGAAAGCATTCATTTTAGAGATAAAAGATAACATTAGAGAGGAAACAGAAGTTGCTGTTTTTTTTAATTCAGTGTAAAAACTATCGCATCGTACCTTACTGGTACCACTCTTGCACCAGCTGACTCTAGAAACTTCACGTAGGATGCAGCAATGTAGTATTTTCCCAGGGCTCTCATGTTCTTATTATGGCACTTTTGCATTAATATTCCTAAATTACAAAAAAAAAAAGGTTCCGTTTCAAGTAATATCCTTTTTTCCTGCTAGAAACTGAAATATATCACCCTAGAAATGTCACTTCTTCACTCATTTAATTCACAGAATTACACATGAAGCTTCTCCTGAAAGGATATCTATAGGATTTGGGAAAGGAGTAGTGGAGGCTGATCTGAATTGTAAGTAGCTTCCTACCTCTTGCCACATCAGGGAGGCCAAATAAGCCCCCAAAGCCAGGTTCTTTGGCACAAGCTAGAATCTATGTCAGAGTACCAATCCTTAAATCCAACAGAAGGCCCCTCCCTAAACACATACACAGAGGCACATGGTTTCCTCGACAACAAAGCAAGAGTGAAAAAATTCTCTATGCATGTTTCTCCCAATACCATCAACACAATCTTAATCCAAGCAACAAAACATCCTGCCTACCCCCCCAACCTGGATTATTCTAATAGCCCCTTAAAAGGTCTCTCTAAATCCCTTTTTTTGCTTTTGAAGGACCTTTACTCAGATTTACTGAGGTATGGAGTACATATAGTAAAATGTACATATATTTTACCAGATAACATGGAACAAACATTGTAATCAAAATATAAAACATCCTGTGTAGTTTTGTTTTGCAATGTGCTCAGTAGCTAAGTCATGTCTGACTCTTTGCCACCCCATGGGCTGTAGCCTGTCAGGTTCCTCTGTCCATGGGATTCTTCAGGCAAGAATATGGAGAGGGTTGCCATTTTCTCCTCCAAGGGGATCTTCTTGACCCAGAGATCAAATCTGAATCTCCTGGGTCTCCTGTATTGGCAGGCGGATTCTTTATCACTGAGCCACCCAGTAAGCCTACATAGGATTACATTTTGAGTTAACTCCCTTTGAAATAATGCATCCCAAGTTCCAAATATTGGTACACAACACATATGAAAATGGACACTACCAATATCCATGAAAAAATGCTCAACTACTTTCTATTTAGTTACAGGATACAGTGCCCATCTTCGTGGGAAATAAAGGGGGGGGGGGAGAAAGACAATGAAAGGCATAACAATACTACCGGCTAAAATGAAATCAATTCTAGTTGTCCGCCCACAAATTACATTTTTGCACATTTCAAATACGAGCTGATTTCTCCAGGGTTGCTTTCCCTTGCCCCAGTCTTAAATGTCTGTTCTGGCGATGCAAATTGATTTTACTCCCTTAGCGTCTGCCTGGAATGCAGGAGACCCGGGTTCGATGCCTGGGTCAGGAAGATCCCCTGGAGAAGGAAATGGCACCCCATGCCAGTACTCTTGCCTGGAGAATCTCATGGAGGGAAGAGCCTGGTAAGCTACAGTCCATGGGGTCACAAAGAGTCGGACACGACTGAGTGGCTTCACTTTATTACTTTAATTCACTTTTATAGAACATAAGTGTGTTGAAAAAGAAAAGTGACTTGTTTTGCTTTAACACAAAACAGAATTGCTACTAGGATCACAGAAGGCACGGCTGCCCTCCGCTGCCAAAGACGACAAAGGCCAGGTATACCATAATTTCTCAATTATCTAGTCAATTCGATTTTGCATTGTTCCTCGAAATGAGCCCTCAACCAGTGAAATTTTAATAAAGATAATGCATGCATACAGAAGGTTTAGTTAGCAGAAATTCCTGCTGCTGCTGCTGCTAAGTCGCTTCAGTCATGTCCGACTCTGTGCGACCCCATAGAAGCAGCCCACCAGGCTCCGTCCCTGGGGTTCTCCAGGCAAGAACACTGGAGTGGGTTGCGATATCCTCAGGATTCTTCACGGTGCATGCTCCTCTCTCCCAATTTTAAGAGCCAAGGATTTGCATTACCTAGGTATATTTCAGCAGGATCTCAATTATGGTTTGACCCCTGGGCTAGGAAGGCACACATACTAACCCTAATGTTTCCAGGACCGGATGCATCTGCCTTAGCGCAGCAGCTGGAAGCCCAGGGCGCGCTCCCGGCTCACCAGCCCCAGCCCCAGCCCTGGCCGCCTCCTTACCGATGATGGGCTTCTTGGGGGTAGGCGCGGGAGGAGCGCTCAGACCGAGNGGTGGAGCCGAATCTTGAATGCACCCGAGCCTCCGCCTCCGCGCGGCAGGGAAAGAGCTATTTTTCTGAAGGCTGCCTTTTCACATGCTTTTAGTTTCCTTCGTTGTGGAAATGTTTCTAAGTTTAATTAGGTCCTTTTTGTTTATTTTTGCTTTTATTTCCATTACTCTGGGAGGGGGGTCATAGAGGATCTTGGTATGATTTATGTCAGAGAATGTTCTGCCTATGTTTTCCTCTAGGAGTTTTATAGTTTCTGGTCTTACATTTAGATCATTAATCCATTTTGAGTTTATTTTTGTGTATTGTGTTAGAAAGTGTTCTAAGAACACATTTGAGTCAGTTCTAATGAGGTGGATGAAACTGGAGCCTGTTATACCAGACTTTTGGACTATGTAGGAGAAGGCAAAGGTGGGATGATATGAGAGAATAGCATTGAAATAGGTATATTACCATATGTAAAATAGGTGATCAGTGCAAGTTCAATGCATGAAGCATGGCACTCAAAGTCGGTGCTCTGGGGCAACCCAGAGGGATGAGGTGGGGAGAGAGGTGGGGGGGCTCAGGATGGGGCGACACCTGTGCACCCGTGGCTGATTCATGTTGATGTATGTCAAAAACCATCACAATATTGTGAAGGAATTATCCTCCAAGTAAAATAAATTATTTAACAAATTTTTTAAATGAATGCTGCTGCTTCTGCTAGGTCACGTCAGTCATATCCGACTCTGTGTGACCCTATAGATGGCAGCCCACCAGGCTCCTCTGTCCCTGGGATTCTCCAGGCAAGAAAACTGGAGAGTGGGTTGCCATTTCCTTCTCCAGCAACAACAAAAAATAGCATCTGCCAATCCCAAACTCCCAACGCAACATTCTCTCAGACCCCTCCCCCTTGACAACCAGTCTGTTCTCTGGGCCTGTGTCTGTCACTGTTTCATTCGTGTCATTTTAGATTCCCACATACAAATGATATCATGTGGTATTTGTCTTTCTCTTTCTGACTTAGTCTGATAATCTCTAGGTCCATCTATGTTGCTGCAAATGGCATTATTTCATTTTTTTATAGCTGAGTAGTGTTCGATTGCATATACGTACCACATCTTTATCCATTCACCTGTCATGGACATTTCAGCAATTCCCATGTCTTGGCTGTTGTGAATAGTGCTGCAGTGAACATTGGGTTGCATGTGCTTTTTTCTTTTGGATAAATGACACGATTTTACTATATAACACAGGAAACTATATTCAACATCTGTGATAAACCATAATGGAAAAGAATAAGAATGCATATATATGTATATACATGTATATGTGTATATTTGAAAAAGAATGTGTGTGTGTACATACACACACACACACACACACACACACACACACACACACACACATATATATATATATATATATATATATACCCACCTGCCAATGCAAGAGATGTAAGCAACATGGATTCAGCCCCTAGGTCACAAACATCCCCTGGAGGAGGGCATGGCAATCCACGCTGGTATTCTTGCCTAGAGAGTCTTATGGGCAGAGGAGCCTGGAAGACTGTGGTCCATAGGGTCACAAAGAGTTGGACGCTACTGAAGTAACTTAGCACACACACATATAATATAACCGAGTCACTTTGCTGTATAGCAGAAATTAACACAACATTGTAAGTGAAGCAAGACCCATCTTGGCCATTGTAATGCTTTAAAAATGTATCCATAAATATACCTTCTTTTAAAAGGTAGAGCTTAATCCCCCAACCCTTCAGGGTGAGTTGGACTTGGTGACTCATTTCTTACAAATAAAATAAGACAGAAGTCACTCTCAAGAGAGGTCAAAAAAAGGCATTTTGCCTTCCTTCTTGCTCCTTTTCTTTAGGATCACTTGCTCTAAGAGATCCAACCACTTTGCTGTGAAAACACGCAAGTTACCCTCTAGAGAAGTCCACATGGTGAGCAACCAAGGCTGAGGCCTTCAGCCAATAGCCTTGTGAATAAGCTGTCTTGGAATGATTCTCCAGCCCCAGTCAAGCCTTCAGAATGCCAATAACCCCAGTCAGTCAACAACTTTACTGCAACTTCACAAGACTCTGAATTAGAATCACCAAGCTAAGCGTTCCCAAACTCCTGATCCACAGAAACAGTTTAATAATCTATGCTGGTCTAGGGCTTCACTGATAGCTCAGTTGGTAAAGAATCTGCCTGCAGTGCAGGAGACCTGAGCTTAATCCCTGGGTTGGGAGGATCCCCTGGAGAAGGGAAAGGCTACCCATTCCAGTATTCTGGCCTAGGGAATTCCATGGACTGTATAGTCCATGGAGTTGCAAAGAGTTGGACATGACTGAGCCACTTTCACTTTTCTTTCCTGTTTTAAGCTGCTAAATTTGGGATAATTTAATATACATCAACAGGTAGCTAATAAAGTCAACAATAAGAGCCTCCTGGCCTGAAACCACTAGGATTTCCCCCTTCCTGTAGCTTAGAAATTTAAAACATAAAGCAACCTCAAGGACTCCTAATCTAGTTCTCCAGAGTGGGGAAGCACTGATGGTAGGGAGTACACAAATACCCGTTTCCAAATTCTACACATGAAGTGAAACATCTCTGCCCAGCCACACGGCCCTTCCTTCTCAATGCATTTGTTCATCCACCCATCCAACAAATATCAGTTAAGCATCTATTCCATCTAGGCACTAGCAAAACAGTACTGAGAAAGGCGAACCTATTCTCTGGAGCTTACATCTTAATGGGGGAAAGTAGTGATAATGCGAGCAAGTGCATAGTAATTTCAGACAGCATTAGATGTTGTGGAGAAAATAAAGTGAAAGGGAGATTGAGTGGATGGGAGAATACAATTATTGGTAGGGAGAAAGCAATGGGTCTGCCCCAATTATTGTGGGGGCCAAAGTGAGAATACATAGGGGCTCCAGACATGCATCTAAGTATTGAAAAAGTATAATCCAGATAATAGACTCTACATGAAAATATGTTCTATTCTCCTACAAGGACAAATACATCCTCATAAAGAATACCAGGTTTAGGGACTTCC
The DNA here is from genome assembly GCA_006410875.1 of Neotragus pygmaeus. Taxonomy (NCBI): domain Eukaryota; kingdom Metazoa; phylum Chordata; class Mammalia; order Artiodactyla; family Bovidae; genus Neotragus; species Neotragus pygmaeus. The sequence continues at coordinate 1,633,497 of SJYV01045352.1, read as the reverse complement.
CTGGTGGTCTAGTTGATAAGACTCCACACTCCCAGTGCTGGGGGATGGGGTTTGATCCCTGGTTGGGGAACTAAAGATGTGTGTGCTTCAACTGAGACCAGGGCAGCCAAATAAATAAAATTTTTTTTTTAAAGAAAAGAATTCCAGGTTTGAACTTAAAATCTGCAGCTTCTCAGAGTTTCCCACCAGAACCTGGCAGTCCAGAGACCAACTTGATCGTTAGCCCCACTCCTGACCTGCACTTCCCACGCTCCCTTACCCAGCTCTTTCCCACACATCGAGGGACCTCACTTGCATACATGGCACCGCAGCACAGTACCCAGCTCTGGCCTCAGCCCCTCCCAAACACATGCATAAGTGGTTCTTACGTCCACTCTCTGGAGGCAGAGGTGTACCTGGCCTTGAGCAGTCCCAGGGCCCTTGACCTGGGATTCCAAGGTCCCAGGAGCTGACGTGAGGTCCAGAAGGGGGCCTCCAAGGTGGGCACCTCTCTCTGGAACCTTAGACTCATCACTCTTGAGGGGCAAGGCCAGAGGAGGGCCAGAGCTGGTCTGTTACAGGTCAGTTTCCCATTGCTGCTGAAATGACCGCACACTTAGTGGCTTACATGACAGAGGACTTGCCTGACAGTCCAGTGGGTAAGGTTTCACCTTCCAACGCAGGGCATGGGGGTTTGATCCCTGGTCAGAAAGCTAAGATCCCACACGCCTCTCAGCCAAAATACCAAAACATTAAAAACAAAACAAAAACCCCGGAAGCAATATAGTAAGAAATTCAGAAAAGATTTTACAAAAAATAAGTTAAAATAAAGAACATACAACTTAAAAAAAAAAAAGAAAAGTGCAAATCCATTATTTCCTAATTCTGTAAGTCAGAAGAACTACAGGACCTCACAGGACTGAAATCAAGGTGTCAGAGGCTTCGCTCCTTTCTGGAAACCCTAGGGGCTAACCCATTTCCTTGTTCATTCCAGTTCTTAAGCAAGTGTTTGAACACTTCAAATCCTTCCTCCTTTTTCATCCTTCTCATTCTCTAGCCCATATGTTTCTGTACTTACTTCTACATTTAAGGACTAATACGATTAAACTGAGCCCACCCAGAAAATGCAGGCTAACCTTCCTACACCAAGGTCAGCCGATTAGCTGCTTAATTCCATCTGCAACCTTAATTCCCTTTTGCCATGTAGCAAGATATGGTCACAGATTCTGGGAATCAAAACATGGGCCTCCCACAGGCAGTGAACCTGAGGGATACTTCTCTGACAGAGTAATTGAGAAGTGAGATCTGAATGTTGTTTCTGAGGGTGCCAACCATGAGAAAATCTAGGGCCGAGCTCTTCGATATGGAAGCCATGGTAGTTATTTAAATTGGAATTAAATAAAATAAAAAAATGTATGCCTCAGTCACACTGGCCACATTTCAAGTATGCAATACTCATATTTGGCTGGTGGCTACTGTGTTGGATAGTGTAGGTAATAGAACATTGCCATCATCCTGTCTGTGCATGTGCATGCTAAGTCACTTCAATCATGTCTGACTCTTTGTGACCCTATGAACTCTCTGCCAAGATCCTCTGTCCATGGGCTTCTCCAGGCAAGAATACTGGAGGGGGCTGCCATTTCTTAACACTAGCGCCACCTAGAAGAAATCTGCCTTCATCCCAGAAAGTTCTATTGACCAGAGATGGTCCAGAGGAGTTCCAGGCAGAGGGAAAGTCATGTGCCAAGGTCATGGGAAGGACACAGCTCCATCGAGCTACAGATAGCTGTAACACACGCTAGGAGCGGAAGCCTGACATCTCTGTATTGCTGACACCACAGAAGCATAGATGGATCATAGATAATTAGCATTAGAAAATGGCTTTGAGGACCCTGGGCCGGCTCATCCCCCAAATACAGGTCCCACCTCAAGATGACTTGGATGCATCCCAAGTTTCCCTCACTCGAGGTTGATTGTCTCTTCCCTGACACCTCATTGCCTTCCCTACCAGGAAGACCACTTCCCTGCTAGTCCATCTCCTCCTTTCCTTCAAGAGCCAATCCACAGAACGCCTTTTCAGAAACTCTCCCCAGCTTTCATGTGAAGGTGCAGAGTCAGGGACACAGTGTGGCCAGCATCCTGTCTGTCTTTTTTTTCTGTTAAATGTCTATATATATTGTCCCCATAACATCCCTTGCACGGGGACTGTGACTTCTCTGTATTTTATTTCCCCACAGCAGACAACAAAGGTGATTGAAAAGCTCTTGAGGAAGGAAGGAAGGGAGAAAGGACAGACAAGAGGGAGGGAGCGAGGGAGGTATGATGGAGAAAAGAAAGATATAGGACTCCACTGCTAGGATAGAGTCCTAACAGTGATTTCAGACTGATTGATGATGTGCAAGATGTCTCTATTTACTCTGTGGGGCTGCTAAGATAAAAGCAGGTTAGAACATGATCTAAGTGACCAGGGCTGAGCTGGGACAATTATCTCTCTAGCACCTTCACACCTGCCTTTAAAGAGCACTTCCTTCCTCTTCAATTTGTCTTGGGCAACTCCCTTAGCATATGTGTTTATTTCTTCTTCCCTCTGGGTTTATACTTTCTAGACTCCTTGTAGGGAATTTTTACAATGAAAAGAGACTAGAAATAGAAAACCAATGATCATTGTTGTTACGGATTTAAGAGATTCTAGAATTTAAGAGAATCCAAATTGTAGGTAATCCCTTGATCTCCTTCTTGCCTGCTGGCTGAATATGCCAACCAAAATGAACACAAAGAGAAGAAATACTAGGTTCCACTACTCAGTATTTTGGGGGCTTTCCAGGTGGTGCTAGTGGTAAAGAACCCACCTGCCAATGCGGGAGACAGAGGAGATATCCGTTTGATTCCTGGGTTGGGAAGATCCCTTGGAGAAAGAAACAGCAACCCACTCTAATATTCTTGCCTGGAGAATCCCATGGACAGAGGAGCCTGGTGGGCTACAGTCCATAGGGTCATAAAGAGTCAGACATGACCAAAGCAACTTAGCATGCTCTACTCAGTTTAAATGTTTCCTTCCCTAATTTATAATGCAAACTTCTCCTGCCCAACACCACCTAATGATGTATGTTTTAGCCGAAAAGCACAAGATATTTACGTGAAAATGGATTTGGAGTTCAATCCTCAGCAGATTGTTAAACTTTTGCCCCAGGAAAGTGAGATATTCATGTAGTGAAGAACTGAGCTTTTACCATTGAACCTGGGCACGTGGTGTTTGGAGGGACAGGGGTGATAAGACTTCTAGACATCCTTTGCTGGTTTGATCGGTATCACAAGACTCAAAGGCTACAGCAGAAGGCATCCAGGGCTGAGACATGAAGCAAAAGCTTAGGGCAGGTAAGCCTCTTGTGAAGTAAGCCATTCAGCATCTTCCAAATAATTTTTGTGTGATTCTGCAAACTATTCTGACTAAGGTGTTTGTTTTTTCTCTTGGAAAGAGTATAAGATCTGAATGGTCACATTTCCCACCCCCACCCCCCCCCCCCCCCAGATATTAAGAAACAAGGCAGGACATTATGCATCTAGCACCCTTCAGGACCTTGTTGTTATGGCAATGGGGACAGGCAAGCGCAAATTTCCTGACACTCAGGGCCTCAAAGTCAACATAAGGATGTGCTTTTGTGAAACCCAGGTGGTGAAGAAAAAAGCAAATAAATATTGTCCCTCCTGCTCCCGGACTGGGAGCCCCACAAAAGCCTCCATTAAACTATTTGACGCAGGTCCTGCTGGGGAGCTGAGAAAACTCCCAGCAGGGTCAGGTTTCTCAGCTTATTCCGTGGCCAGGATCTCAGACGTCTTCCCTCTTTCTCAGCAAAGCTGAGTCACAGGGCCCCACGGAAAGGGCGCAAAGCAGGATCTAGAAAAGACCTGGACAGCCTGCCCACTGGGGACTCGCCAGTCAGTGCCTTCTCGCCGAGGCTCCCATTTGTGAAGTGGGGGTGTCGGCTCAGAAGCACTGTTCCAGCTCTAGCCCTGTGCCTAGAGGCAGATCATAACCAAAGAGAAGCTCTGCATGTGTGCCAGTGGCTTCAGGCGTGTCTGACGCTCTGCGACCCTGTGGACTCTAGCCCGCCAGGCTCCTCTGTCCCTGGGATTCTCCAGGCAAGAATAACTGGAGTGGGTTGCCGTGCCCTCCTCCAGGGGATCTTCCCGACCCAGGGATGGAACCCGTGTCTCTTACATCTCCTGCGTTGGCAGGCGGGTTTTTGTTTTTGTTTTTGTTTTTTAAACCACTAGCGCCACCTGGGAAGCCTAGAGAAGTTCTAGGAGATGTAATAGTCTCCTAAATAGATGTAACTGGCCGCCCATCCTGTGGAAGCCACTTACATGAACTCCTCTGATCCTGACGGCCCCGGGACGGTCTCCCTGCACTGTAAATGAGGAAGCAAGGTTCAGGAGCTGTAATCGGCCCAGCCAAGGTCGCTACAGGTGGGCAGCCATGCAGCTGGCCTCAGTTCACAGCGAGGTCTGAGGCCAAAGTCCTTCCTTCACACCCGCCTCTGCCTCCCTCCCCATCGCCTTTCACTTCTTTACCACCGGCCCTTACTGGTGACCGAGGCGCGCGAGTCTGCTGGAGGGCCCCGTGACCCCTCCCTGCCGCCACGCGTCCGCCGGTCCCAGCCTTTTGTCCCCGGCACTCTGTTCTCTGCGCTGGGCTCGGGCCGAGCCCCGCATCACAGCTTTATGAGACGGGCGCCGTTGGCAGCCCCGCTTCACAGAGGCCAGAACAGACCTAGAGCGGGTAAAAAGCCACGCTGCCCTGGGAAAGGTGGCATTACCCACACAGGGCCAGGTAAGAAGAAGGACACGCTCCAGGAGCTGAGGATGTGGTGTCAGCTCCGCTGTTCCGCGGCTCCTTTTTGAATGCCCAGGCGGCTGGGCAGAGGATGCTGTCTGCTCTCAGGCCTTCTGCCGCTCCGTGAGGACTCCCTGGAAACTAGGTTTTTAAGCTGACTTTGGCTGAATGTTCCCATTACTCACAAAGATGATCTGGAGCCTGGGATGTGAGAATAAGGAGGTGCCCCTTGGATCAGCTGTATTTCCATACAACCCAGAATCCTGCTTGAAACCTTCCGATGGCTTCTCATCAAGCAGAACACAATCCAGTCTCCAGCCCCACACGACCTGGCCCGTGCCTACTTCTCTTGCTCTCGATCTTCACATGACTATAAATCTAGCCTCTGTTTGTCACCTCTTGGAAGAGCCCTTTTAGTTTGTTCATTTTTTCTGGCTACCCTGCTCTCCCCAACCAAGAAGCACACGGTAAATATTTTTGAACTTACTACCATTTGTTGGTTTTGTTCCTTACTGATTTTGTTGCTGTCGTTGTTCAGCAGCTAAGTTGTGTCCAGCTCTTTGCGACCCCATGGACTGCAGCATGCCAGGCTCCTCTGTCCTCCACTATCTCCCAGAATTTGCTCAGATTCATGCCCACTGAGTCAGTGATGCTATCTAATCCTCTTATCCTCTGATGCCCTCTTCTCCTTTTGCTCTCAATCTTTCCCAGCACCAGGGTCTTTTCCAATGAGTCCGTTCTTCATAATAAGTGGCCAAAGTATTGGAGCTTCAGCTTCGGCCTCAGTCCATCCAGTGAATATTCAGGGTTGATTTCCTTTAGGATTAACTCGTTTGATCTCCCTGCTGACCAAGGGACTCTCAAGAACCTTCTCCAGCACCACAGTTTTAAAACATCAGTTCTTCAGTGTTCAGCCTTGTTTATGATCCAACTCTCACATCCGTACATGACTACTGGAAAAACCATAGCTTTGACTGTATGCACCTTTGTTGGCAAAGTGATGGCTCTGCTTTTTAACATGTTGTCTAGGTTTGTCATTGATTAAGTCTAAGCTTATTAATTAAATCAAACTTTATTGATTAAGTCAAAGCATCAGCAAAAGTAGAACCCTGCTTTTGGGGGACAAATGTCCATGGATCTGTTAAATAAAGCAGGATGTCTTAGGAATGTCTGTATAGGGAACAGCTTTTGAAGCAAGAGATAGCACCTCCCTCTGGCACTCATCTTAGGTTTACTGGAAAGATAGTGGAATACTCTGGAGCAAATGAGTTTGTTGTTGTTATTGTTCAGTTGCTTAGTCATGTCTGACTCTTTGCAACCCCATGGTCTGCAGCATGCCAGGCTTCCCTGTCCTTCAGTATCTCCCAGAGCTTGCTCAAACTCATACCCATTGAGTCGGTGATGCCATCCAACTATCTCATCCTCTGTTGTCCCCTTCTCCTCCTGCCTCAATCTTTCCCAGCATCACGGACTTTTCCAGTGAGTTGGCTCTTCATATTAAGCAGCCAAAATATTGGAGCTTCAGCTTCAGCATCAGTCCTTCCAATGAATATTCAGGGTTGATTTCTTTTACAATTGACTGGTTTGATCTCCTTGCAGTCCAAGGGACTCTCAAGAGTCTTCTCCAACACCACAGTTCAAAACCATCAGTGCTTTGGTGCTCAGCTTTCTTCATGGTCCAACTCTCACACATACGTGACTACTGGAAAAACCATAACTTTGACCATTTGGACCTTTGTTGGCAAAGAGATGTCTCTACTTTTTAATATGCTATTTTAGTTTGTCACAGCTTTTCTTCCAAGGAGCAGGGTCTTTTAATTTCATGGCTGCAGTCACCATCTGCAGTGATTTTGGAGCCTGAGAAAATAAAGTCTGTCACTGTTTCTGTTGTTTCCCCATCTATTTGCTATGCAGTGATGGGACTGGATGCCCTGATCTTAGTTTTTCGAATGCTGAGTTTTAAGCCAACTTTTTAACTCCCCTCTTTCACTTTCATCAAGAAGCTCTTCAGTTTTTCTTCGCTTTCTGTCATAAAGGTGCTGCCATCTGCATACTTGAGGTTATTGATGTTTCTCCCGTCAATCTTGTGCTTTATCCAGCCCAGCGTTTCTCATGATGTACTCTGTATATAAGTTAAAAAAGCAGGGTGACAACATATAGCCTTGATGTACTCCTTTCCCAATTTCGAACCAGTCTGTTGTTTCATGTCCAGCTCTAACTGTTGCTTCTTGACCTGTATACAGGTTTCTCAGGAGGCAAATGAGCTTACTGCCCATTATAAAGGGTTTGGATTCCCAGATGCATGCAGGGTTCTGCTCGTGGAATGCAGCCTGTTGTCAGTGCATGTGCCACCTGGCCCTCTTCACATCACCCTGTGGGAACTGGGGCTTAGGAAACACACAAGAAAAGGTTGATACTCAGCTGCTGCTATTGCTGTGAGTAATCGAGTCTTTTGCCTCTGACCCAAGAGTCTCCCGTCTTCTGCCAACATTCGTGGAACTGTGGCAGGATAAATAATTAGCCTGCAAGACCTGTGAAGGCTCGATAATTTCAGGGCTCTTGACACACAGTCAAGTTTTTGCTTCAGATGATATAGTTTTAATTCATTCATGCTCCCAGCATCCAGACACAGCAGAGAGTTACCCAGAAGTCTGCTATTTCTGGGGTGTGAATTTGCCAGAGAGGTTATTTAGATGCTGTCATAACATGGTAAGGGAATCCATTAGCATTGTTATTGTTCAGTTGATAAGTTGTGTCTGACTCTTTGGGACCCCATGGACTGCAGCACACCAGGCTTCCCTTTCCTTCACTATCTTCCAGAATTTGCTCAAGTTCATGTCCATTGAGTCAGTGATGCTCAATCACTGATGAGATCTTACCATCTCATCCTCTGCCACCCTCCTTCTGCCATTAGCGTTGTAGTACATTATAAGCTCTGTAGGTACAAGTGTGAAAGTTCCTCAGTTGTGTCCAACTCTTTGCGGCCCTGTGGATATATATAGTCCATGGAGTTCTCCAGGCAAGAATACTGGAGTGGGTAGCCATTACCTGCTCCAGGGGATCTTCCCAACCCAGGGATCGAACCCAGGTCTCCCACACTGCAGGCGGATTCTTTACCAGCTGATCCACAAGGGAAGTCCAAGAGTACTGGAGTGGGTAGCCTCTCCCTTCTCCAGCGGATCTTCCTAACCCAGGAATCAAGGGTCTTCTGCATTGCAGGTGGATTCTGTAGTACAGGGCTTCCCTGGTGGCTCAGACGGTAAAGCGTCTGCCTGCAATGCAGGAGACATGGGTTCGATTCCCGGGTCGGGAAGATCCTCTGGAGAAGGAAATGGCAATCCACTCCAGCACTCTTGCCTGAAAAATCCCATGGACGGAGGAGCCTGATAGGCTACAGTCCATGGGGTCGCAAAGAGTCGGACATGACTGAGCGACTTCATTCATTCATCTGTAGTACAAAGACGTTTCTAATTTTGCATCATCTTCAGAGAAAAAGAAGAGTGAGGCTTATCGATCACCTTGCCCTATCTTTTTGTGCATTTGTGTTGGCTAGCATCACTGCCTCATCCAGAAACTGGGCAGCACTATGAGACTCCTGCTTCATAACCCTGATGGAGTAACCTGGG
>SJYV01045352.1:1571256-1618692 GCA_006410875.1 Neotragus pygmaeus | reverse complement strand
CTGATGCTGGGAGGGATTGGGGGCAGGAGGAGAAGGGGACGACCGAGGATGAGATGGCTGGATGGCATCACGGACTCGATGGACGTGAGACTGAGTGAACTCCGAGAGATGGTAATGAACAGGGAGGCCTGGCGTGCTGCGATTCATGGGGTCGCAGAGTCGGACACGACTGAGCGACTGAACTGAACTGAACTGATGCCTGTGTTGGGAGTGGGGGTGGGGCTCTACTTGTCCTTCAAGTGACTTAATGGAAGGAGCTCCTTGCTCTGCAGGATGATGGGGGAATTCCTGGCTCTGCTGCTATTTATAGTTGAAATGATATCATGCGGCCTAAAGTCTCTAGCATTTCCCTTTCTCACTTCCTCCTTGTGCACAGACTTCCTTTAGTTTAAAAACTTGAATTCCTGATGCCAATTTCCTTATAAATTTCCAGAAGCCCCAGGAAAGTAATTTGGTCACATCATAATTCAAGCTGATGCTTATTGAGGTCTGACTGTGTGACAGGCATGAGTCTAAAGCATTTTTATATGTGTTCCTTCATCTAATCCTCACAACAGTTCTTTGAGACAGGTACTATTATACTATTAGCATTCTCCCTTTACAGACGAGGAAGCAGAGGCTCAGTGTATGCAAATCATCTCTTACCAGTTATTTAGGTGGTAAGCGGCCAAAATAGAGCCCAATCTCATCAGGACCAACATTTAAATCTCCAAAAAAGGCAGCTCCTATTTCTGGATATTGGATTGAAAAAAAAAATAAAGAAGATAAAAAAAGCTGTCATTTTGCTTGTGACAACTAATTAGAGAATGTTTGTTGGTGGTTGTGTTGCAGGAAGGGAGACCCTTTCCAGGGCCCCAACGGGGCTCTTGTCTAACACTCGGAAATGAATTGTCTGAAGAGACACATGTGCTGATAAAGCAAGAGATTTTATTGGGAAGCGGTGTCCAGGCAGAGAGCAGTAGGGTAAGGGAAATTGGGAGAACTGTTCTGCCTCGTGGTTCAGAGTCTCGGATTTTATGTTGATGGGATTAGTTAACAGGTTGTCTTTGGCCAATCATTCTGACTCAGGGTCCTTCCTGGTGATGCACACGTCGCTCAGCCAAGATGGATGCCAGTGAGAGGGATTCTGGGAAGTGGTTGGACACGTGGTATCTCCCTTTGACCTTTCCTGAACTTTCCCGGTTAGTGGTGACTTACTAGTTCCCTATTCCTTACCAGGACCTCCTGTGGTAAAATAACTCATGAAAATAATTACTATGGTGCCTGGCCAGGGTGGGCAGTTCAGCCAGTGTGCTTCCCCTAACAGTTGGAGGAAATGTTTTTTTTAATATGAAACATGGCTTCATTTTTAGCAATAATCACAAGCAAGATAACTCTTTCTTGTTGGTAATCTTCCATCATCTCAAGGTATAGTAAGGTGGCCAAGGAAACGAAATCTCTGACCACTGGACTGAGAGCCAGAGGGACCAGTGATGGACCCGCAAGTTACCTGACTGCCAGTTGCCCCGACAGATGGGTCGCATCCATGCCTTGTCCCATTACCCGTCGCTCGTCACCCTCGGCACAGCAGCTTGGGTATGGCGAGTCCACCTGCAGAGAGCACTGATAATCTGCCAGAGACTGCTCTAGGCAAGGGCTGCAGCAAAGAGCCGGAGAGGTTTCACTTTGTTTTGTTTTCATAATGAGAGAGGGAATCAAATGAAGAAACAAATATCTGGCACAGAGCAGTACAAAGAGGATCCCAGGGCCCCAACAGCGAAGAATCCAGACCCACCCATGGTCCTCTTGCCCCATTCAGGCAGCTAAGCCCAGACTTGCTGGATGCCTTGGGGAAAAGATGTGATGAAAGTGGAGGAGAAAAATGTTCTTTCCCTGACGTTTGAGTTTCAAAAGGCTACATGCCTTTAGACAAATAGAATAAATCTGATGATTAAAGATGGAGGTGGGTGCATGATAAGTAATGTCATCAACCTCCCACCCCAGGCAGATGGAATGTCACAGGTTGAGGGAGGGGACAGGGGCAGAGGGGAAGGCCTGCAGTAGATTCTAATGGTCTCCATGGGGGCCTTGACCCTTAGCTCACTCTTGGGTTGGAGGCAAGACTCCCAGCCGGTGACCAGAACACCCAGTGCCACTTCCTGGGAAGAGTTCAGGGGAGGAAATGAGACTCAAAGCAAGGACTGTGGCCATGGGCAGCTGCCCAGAGTAGGGGGCTGTGAAATGATGCTGGGCCCCCCAGCACTGAGAGAGGCCTGGACCCAGAGCACTGAAGAGAGCATGTCCCCCCACTGCAGTCCTGAGGAAAGATGGGACACGGGCCCTCGATAATACGAGGTCCTAGGTAATTTCCCCAGAAATTAGAGGTGACATTGAAGAAAAAGGCAAGCACTCCAAGTTGCCTGAGATGACATTTCTGCCACCTAACAAAACAGAGTCTCAGAACAAAACTATAGTGTACAGAAAAATAAGTTTTTATCCTATCTCTGTGAGAAGATGGATGTTAGCTGAACCTATTGCAATAATTTTAGAATATAGGTAAATTAAACCATCATGCTGTATATTTAGCACTCATACAGTGACATATGTCAATTATTCTTATTAAAACTGGAAAAAATGCAAAATAATACCGGATAAAAAATGAAGTCCCATTTTTTTCCAATTGGGGATCCCCTAAACACCCCCCATCCTCCCCTCCATCCCCAGTTTGGAGACTGAGGCTGGTCTGCTACATCCTATTTTGAAGGCATATTGTTCTCACAGAGTGCAGACATCATCATTCTCAGCAACAATTGCTGGTTTTGTATCTTCATGAAGGTCTCTGGGGAGTGGTTTACACAACAACAGGTTTCTTGTCACTTTGGGGAGCCCAGTGACTCAGAATCCCCCTGTGGTCTGGGAAGGCCTGCTGACATCTTGCTCTAGAGAGACGTGACTTCCTCCCGAATGCCATCTGCACCTCCTTGCCTCCCAACTCACTTTCTCACTTATATTCAGTTTGGAATTTCAATCCTAGACAGTAAATTTTCAATGCTGAGGATATCAATTAATAGGCTAGAGTCCCCAAGTCTCAGCTTGTCCTCCAGGGCTTGTAGTTACCTGGCCTCCACCGACTGCTGCGGCTTCATGGATTGACCCGGCCTTCTTGAACTAGACACTCCGATGGCGATATCGCAGACGAAAGGTTCTCGGGCCTGCTCTCCCGCATGTCTCTGCCCCCATCCTTCCTCCCCTGTTTGCCACCATCCATCTATCTATCCCTTGGCAAGCAGCTCCTGAAATTTCAAACCAAGCCCGAATACCACCTCCTTTTCCCCAGGTAAAGCTAGCCTCGCCCTTTTGTGGTGACCTCACTGTGCCTGCTCCAGAAGGCTACCAGGGATGGCTCCATCGTGCACCATCATAGTGAACTTGTCAGCTTGCAAGCAGTTTCCTTCCATTCCAAGGATTTTAGGAGGAGATAGAAGGAAATAGCAAGGAGGGGAGTGAGGAGAGAGAGATAAAGAGGCCAACAAAGAGGGTTGCTCACTATTTTGCAGTGTTTGTGTGTTTATGAAAATACCCCAGCTCCCCTACCATCACCAAGATTTCATAAAAGCAAGGCAATATTCATACAAAAGGCAATTGGAAGGTCATGACCTCACATTTAAGGACAGTGCTTCAAAGAAAGGAGTCTTGACAACTTCTACATTTATATACACATGTTGTCTTTATATTTCTTATTTGTCCTTAGGCCCCAGGGTGGGGACCAACTTTTGACATCTTCTAGAGTGTGAGCCCTAGCAGGGTGCCTAGCAACCCGTGAGCTCATAGCTCCAGCTGCTGCAGTTTCCCTGGCAACCAGAACCTTAGGGACGCCCTCCAGATGTTGCCTGAGACATCCTGCCCCCTTGCCTCAGTTCCAGCTGATGAGTGCAGCTGACTGGAAGCTGAGAATACCATCAGGAGATGCCTGGTGTTTTGTACTGAATTCCATTTAATCAGGGATTTTCTCAACTGATAAATGCCACTTGGACTCAGACTCTCAGACTGAGAATGGCTCCAGGGCAGGACCATTGGATCTGATATGGCTTCCCCAGCCCCAACAACAGGAGCCCTGAAGTGGTCTCTTGAACTCTGCTCAATAGCCAGGGAAGGCAGTGTGGGAATCATTATCTGAAATCTACGGTTTACTGTCAGCCAAGGTCCCCAAATACTTTGGCCACCTGATGCGAAGAACTGACTCATTGGAAAAGACCCTGATTGAAGGTGGGAGGAGATTGGGGATGACAGGATGAGATGGTCGGATGGCATCACCGACTCAGTGGACATGAGTCTGAGTAAACTCTGGGAGTTGGACAAGGGAAGCCTGGTGTGCTGCAGTCCATGGGGTCGCAAAAAGTTGGACATAACTAAGCGACTGAACTGACTGCAGGTTCCCAAGCCAGAGTCCCAACACCTATGCTCCTTTTCCTAGTCTCTCCCCACGATTTCAAACAGCTGTTGACATCCCTTTCTTATAATAAATACTTGGTTGAAATATTTTGTAAAATCCCTTATTCTGAAATGTATAAAAACCAGCCTGATTAAAAAATGGGCAAGAGACCTGAATAGACATTTTTCCAAAGAGGAAATGCAGATGGCCTACAGGTTCATGAAAAGATACTCAATATTACTAGTCAGGGAAATGCAAATCAAAACTGTAAGGAGAAATCATCACACACCTGTCAGAAGGACTATCATCGAAAAGAGCACAAACAACAAATGTTGGTCAGGATGAGGAGGAAAGTGAACCCTCATACATGGTTGGTGGGAATGTAAATTGGTGCAGCCACTGTGGAAAACATAAGGAGGTTTCTCAAAAAACTAAAAACAGAACTACTATATGACCCACCCAGCAGTTCCACTCCTGGCGATATATTCAAAAGAAACAAAACACAAATTCGAAAAGATCCACGGATACCAGTATTTACAGTGGCATTATTTACAATTGCCAAGATATGGAAGCAACATAAGTATCCATAAACAGCTGAATGCATAAAGAAATACTGCTGCTGCTGCTGCTAAGTCACTTCAGTCGTGTCTGACTCTGTGCGACCCCATAGACGGCAGCCCACTAGGCTCCTCTGTTCCTGGGATTCTCCAGGCAAGAATACTGGAGTGGGTTTTGCCATTCCCAGCAATATGGATGGACTTGGAGGATATTACGTTAAGTGAAATAAGTCAAACAGAGAAAGAAAACTACTGAATGACATCACTTATATGTGGAATTTTAAAACTACAACAAACTGGTGAATGTAACAACAAAAAAAAGCAGACTGACAGATAAAGAGAACAAATTAATGGTGGTGGGAGGAGAGGGGCACTCTAGGGGTGGGAAGTGGGAGGTACAAGCTATTGTGTGTAAGGCAGGCTACAAGGATGTATTTATTGTACAACATGCTGAATACAGCGAATATTTTGTCATAACTGTAAACAGAGTATAACCTTTAAAAATAGTATATATAAAAAAAAATTGAGGCACAGGGGAAAAAAAGGATTTCAACTGTCCTGGGCAAACTAAGTCAGTAGAATTAGTGCAGTAGATGCTTGCCCTGCTGTGTGGAATCAGCACGGGTGTGATGCTTTGTGGTGTGATGTTCTAATGTGTCAAACACCCTGAGCTGTGCTGTTATGGTTACTGGAATTTCTGAACCGCGCTGGTAAATTAATGTACAAAACAATACACCTTGCCTTGATTTATGCAGGTGTTGCAATCCCAGAAAACCCAATATGGGTTAAACCTGCAAAAATACTTGTTGTTTATAGGTAAACATGTAAATCATACGTAAAATGAATTTATAAACAGGGGCTTATTAACAGCCGTTTCATCTGTTGTGTTGGCCAAAATGTTCGTTCGGGCTTTCTGTACCATCTTACGGAAAAATCTTTGACCAACTTTTTGGCCAACAGCATACCAGGCTGTGTGAAGGGACAATTCAAAGTTTGATCAGAGGAGAGACTGACTATTTCACAGTTATTATGACAAAGCAAAACTTGATCTCAGGCCCAACAGAAGTTTTCACACTGTTCTTCTTTGGTTTGCAAATGAAACCACGACACAGTGAGATAAGATGACTCAGGAACTTGTGGCAGCCCAGCCTGGCCTGCTGCCTCCTGACCCCAGCCTGGAGCCCCTCCGGCCACAGTGGGTTCCGCCGCCTCTCTCTGGAGCTCAGGCTTCCCTGGCGGTCCGTGGGCTACCACAGGGGCTCAGGGAAAGTCTTCACTCCCTTAACCAGGGCAATTCTGACTATATTTTTTTGTTTTAAAACCTTTGCTTACTAATTGCTAACACACTTTGCACATTACAATGAGATTACCGTGAATTCTCACAGCCACCCTGTGGGGAAGTATTAGGTAGAATCCCACTTTACTGATGAAGAGCTGGAGGTGGGGGGGGGGCTTGTCGGGGGTCCCACAGCCCCAGGCCTCTCTGATTTCTGAGGCTGGGCCCCATCCACTGTGCAGGCTGCCTCCCCCTCTTGTATGCACCTTCTGCTTCTGTGTGGGATTTCTTTGAAAAATGAGTTTTACTCTGAAGCAGCAGTCCTGAGGAGGCCACCTGTGCAGAGCCTGAATGAGTCTGTGGGAGAAGTTTGGACAAGACGGATCTTCCAGTGTTGAAGGAGCCCCCTCTACAGAGCTGTGGCCCAGAACCCACTGTTTCTAAAAGAGATTTTAATTTTACATTTACAGAAATTATATTTAATAAATGTATCTAAAGCAAATCTGCCTTACAATTTTTGTATATTTGATAACATACACATTTATGTATTTAAAACAAAATGGGATAAGATCCCACCCTAGACATGATTTGGTAAACCTCAAGTTTGACCAAGTGGGGGATGGGTGTGTCTTCTTTCATGGGGCGCCCTGAACCCAGTTCTATATTTGTAATGATGATGAATGGCTTGAACTTCACTTCACAACTTACTGAGCCCTCTCCAGCCACTATCTCTTTTAATTCTAACAGTCCCTCTGGGAGGTCTGTTGATGTTGTCTGATTATTCTCATTTTACCGAAAAGGAACCTCAACTTCAAAGTGGGGATGTTACTTGCTAGCTAGGGAGCCGCCACGATGACACATAGCTTGGTATGCCCACCCCGAGTCCCCCCCAACATCCCGGCCACTTCTCTGCGGTGCAGCTTGCCTGCTCCAAGCGAGTGACTTCTCAGCAAAGTTTCTGGCTCCTGCCAGTGACCTCTGGCCTCTGCAGAGGCTGAGGATGTGGGCAGAGCCCCAGCCTCTGCCAGGGGCTGGGTGTTGGCAGGGCTCCGGGGAACCCTTCCTGCCAGCTCCGGTGATGCCTGCTGTCTCTTAGCAACTGTTGGTGGAGTCAACACTGAAGGGGCTTCCAGAGTGAGGCTGGATCCTGTTTCAGAGCTGCTGAGGGCTCTGCAAGGGAACTACCCTTTCCCTTGCCAATGGGCGCCCCTGAGCCTGAGGTCAGCCTTGCAGGACTTGGACTGTCAGCTCATGCCTTCACCTCTCCCACTGCCTTCGTGGACGCAGCCCTGCAGCAGGCCCTGAGCTCTGGGCAGCAGAGGGCTGTGTGCTCCTCCCAGGCGCCAGGGCAGGAGGCATCAGATCTGGGGCACTCCTGGCATTCTAATCCACCAAGGATTCCAGCAGGTGCCAAGTCTCTGGTATCAGGGGAAATGACCTCAGAGCTTTGGACCTGGCTGGCAGGCCACCGTCTGGGCTTAAAGTTCCCCAGGCAGGCACCTGTCACCCAAGCTGGACGGTTTCATATCCTTCCCCTGCCTCAGACCTTCCAGAAAGGAAGCTGAGGGTTCTTGGGAGGAAAGACAGGCTTCCAGGACAGAGCAAAGCCTTGACATTTCAAAGCCCCTTTTGTGAGTGTCCAGCTCCCCGGACGTCTGAAAACAGCTTTCCCCTGGGGTAAAGGAAGGAGAGAGAGACTTGCTTGGGAGGTGGGGGTGGGTAGCCCTCTCTTCCCAGGACCTATCACTACCCATCCCCCCCACTGGGTGAGAAACTGCAGTCAGGGCTGCTTTTCAAGTGGAGAGCTTTCCAGGGCCTCTACCTCCTTCTCTCTGCCCCTACCTTCCCCCGTACTCCCCACCGTGCCAGTGCGGAGTGTGGACCTGCCCTGTCATGACCATTTTTTATAGCTGAGGAATCTCAAGTTCAGAAAAGTTCTGGGTGATCTGTCCAGAGCCAGGGACTAAAGCTGGTCAGAGCAGAGCTTGTTCTCAATGCAGACTTTCCAATTTTTCCCAAAGCATCAGGCCATTTATCAGCTCCTTGAAGAGAATTATCGGTGTGTTTAGATTTCTGTATTCATCCATTCATCGCCAGCATTTGTTGGCTGGAGTCTGCAGAGAGTCAAAGGTGGAGAAGGCCTACTTCCAGTTTCAGAAGGAGAAGGGCTTGGGGATCAGAGAGAAAGAGAAGACAGGTCCTGAGGCATAACTGATGCTGAGATGCAGGAGGGGATAGCTGGACCTGCCAGGGGGAGCTGCCGTTAGGTGCAGGATCTGTGTGAGCTTCCTGGAGGAGGATGGGGCTCTGTAGGAGCTGTGAAGACCCTTCAGAGTCTTGACACGCCTCAGCTTCGAGTTGGCACCATGTGGGCTGAGGCTGGTGCCCAGAGGCATGTGGAAAGAATGGAAGGTAGGAAGCCTTGGTGCATGCGTTCTGCCTGCCTAGAGTGGGAATCAGCTCCAGCATCCTGGGCTCGGCTCTGGAGAGCAGGACACGGTAGGTCCCCGGTCAGGGTCCTGGCTAGGCCCCAGCCCCCAGATAGCCCAGAAGCCCTTTCCTTTCCTGTGGCCACATGTGGGTGCTCTGCCCAAGGCTGGTGGGAGGCTGGCAGGTCACTCCAAATGCCTGACCAGAGGGCGCTTCTTCAAGGCCTCAGTTTCTTCCTAAATGATATTTAAACAGGGCTTGGAGCTCAAGGAACCCTCAGGAGAGACAAGGTAGTCCCATCAGCAGAGTGCAGCGGGGCCAGGCCACCTCTGGACAAGGCCAGCCCTGCCACTTAGCAGTTCTGGGCATCTGGGGCAAGTCACCTAGCTGTCTGGACTTCAGTTTCCTCCTCTGTAAAATGGGGTTGCAGTTCTGTCTGCCTCATGGGCTAATGTTCATTAAGCAACCAGCACGCAACAGGTCCACATAAATACCAGGAGTTACTTAAGCAGGTAGATCACATATAATGGGAACCCAGGAAATGTCAGAAGATTCAATCAAACACGTTTCCCCTTTCTTGTTGTCCTCCAAATCATTGCTCTTTTCCTATAAAGCTACTTGGGATCAGAAAGCTTTGCCTCTTGGAAATAAGAGGGGAGGCTAGGGCTGTGGGCAGGGGCTGTGGCTGGTGTATCCTCACTGGGTCTTGATCTGATCCAGCTGAGTGCAAGGTCTGGACAGTGAGGGTTTGCCCTGGAATCTCCAGACAGCTCTCCAAGGGGCTGGGGTGATGGGTTTGTCAGTTACTTGCCCTTACAACATATTTTCATTTTAAAAATGTTTAGTTTTTTGTTATAGAAGTAGTGTATGCTTGTTAAAAAAAAAACAAACAAACTTCTATTGAGCTTGTGCTATAGCAGGCACTGTTCTAACATTTGTCTTTATTCACTTAGTTTGCACGACAGTTTTACAGGTTAGGTGCTATCATGTCCCCATTTTATGGATAAGTAAACCAAGGCACAGAGAAGCTAAGCGATTCTCTCAGAATCACATGGCTAAGAAGTAACAGTGCTGTGCCCACAGAGTTCCCTCTTTTGATCACTATACTATCAGGCTCTGGGGTCACAAAGAGTTGGATACAACTTAGAGACTGAACGACAACTATCAAGACTTGTTGTACAGGCATGAAAATACAGGTAAGTAAAAATAAAGATAACCTGTATTCTTAATATCCAGAGATACTTGCTCCTATTGCTAACAATATAGCAAAGAGTTACACACACAAGGTATGAAGTAAGACAAAGGCATGTTCAAATTCTGGCTTTACTGTTTAGATGTAACCTTGGCCTAGAAAACAGATGAAAATATTTTTATAATCTTTGGGATAGGGAAAGTGTGTCTTGGCCTTGATATCAAAGACACGAAACAAAGGAACATTTCTGTGTGACATGACAGCGCACAAAAGAAAGTGTAAAGTTAAACTGAGAAATAATAATAGCTTCATATGTGATAGAAACATTGTTCATCTCTTTACCACTTATGAAAGACTCAAAAAGTGAGACGTATACTTCACTAAAAATGAGAAATTCTTACAAAACAAGAACTGCAAATGATGATTAAATGTCGATTCAACCTTGCTTATAAACAAAGAGATGCTAATGACAATGCCAAGATGGTATTTTCATACATCAGATTTGGCGAGGATTAAAAAGACAGACTCGATTTCCCTGGTAGCTCAGAGGGTAAAGAATCTGCTTGCCCTGCAGGATGCCTGCAAAGGGTTCAGTCCCTGGGTCAGGAAGATCCCCTGGAAAGGAGAATGGCTACCCACTCCAGTATTCTTGCCTGGAGAATTCCATGGACAGAGGATCCTGGTGGGGTTGCACAGAGTCAGGCATGACTGAGCAACTGAAAAGCAACAACAAAAAGACAGACTAGAAGCAGTGTTGGCAAGATTATAGGGGCAAAGGTCCTCTGCTAGAGTGCGGTGGGATGAATGCTTGTAGCCTTTCTGAGACAAGTCAGAGACATTTCCAAATCCTTACCCACAAGTGCATCTTTGGCTTAATATTTTAACTTCGTATTATTTATTCTTTTTTTTTTTTTTTTTGGAGGGGACGATGTCTGCATTTTCTTGATTTTCAACCTTCCTACTGGGGGTACTAGGAAATAGGCTGGAAGGAGAGTGACTTTCCCCAGACCCTGGAGTAGACCCAGGCCTGTTTCCACTGTAGTCTGTGCTACTCCACCCTTTATTGAATCTTGTTAAGTCGGTGCAAGAGCTCCATGTGATACCAGCCCACGGGTTTTACAGGCACTATATGTGTTTATAGGACTACATACCTGATGGCCTCCTTAGGAAGCAGACACGGGAACGACCCCCACTGGGCAGATGGGGAGACTGGGAAGGCCCTGAGAGGTACATGGCTTGTCCAGGGCCACATCCCTGGTGACGAGGACAAACCGAGACTGAACTCAGCTGTGCCCTCAGACCTGGGGCCCTGGCTGCGCCCAGGCCTCCCCAAGGCTGTGGGGCCAGCGGTGTTGTCACAGCGCATGGACACGGCGAGGGGTGAGGGGTGAGCAGCCCCCAGCCCACAGGCGCCTCTGCGGAGCTTGGTGTTAGGAGGACGTGCGGGCAAGGAGACCTCAGGAAGTGACCTCACTTCCCTGGCAAGAGAGCCCAGTAGCACTTGGAAGCTGGATAAACAGGCACCGACTTCTCGAGAAGCTCACTTGGTTGGAGAGGAGGAAGGGACCCTGCTGTGTCCCCGCGTCTCGTGACCGAGGCTTCAGGGAAAGTCGCAGTGAGAGCGTTTCCTGACGCTGCAGACCCCGAGTCAGGCCTCAGCTCAGACGCCTCTGGCTGTTTGCGCAGAGGGAACACAGGGAGGCCCGGGCCGGCCCAGCACTCCCATCCCACCAGGGAACCCTATGGGGGTCAGGGTTTCCGTGGGGTGGGTCTGCCTCAAGCAGGAGCAGGCTGATGACAGGTCAGAAGCCAGGGGCCCGGGCATGTCCATACCCCAGGTCCTACCTGGACTGATTTTTATGTATGCTATCACATAGGAACCAGATTCTTCTTCTTTTTTTTTTTCTATATGGGTATTTGGTTCACCCAGTAACATTTATTGAAAAGCTCATCTTTTCCCCACTGCAGTGTCACCTTTTGTCCTAGCTATCTATCTATCTATATATGTGGGCTGTTTCCAGACTCTTTTCTCCCCATGTCTCTGTATCAATACCAGGCTACTTATTACTGTAGTTTAAACTCTCCAGCTGTGTTCTTTTTCTTCAAGATTGTCTTAACTGTATCCAGTTAACTGTATTTCCTATGAATTCTAGAATTGGTGTGTCAATTTCGAACCTCATTCATCCCTAAAAACAAACCAAAACAAACTAACAAAAAACCTACTGGGATTTTAATTGTGGTTTCATTCAATGGCTCAGAGGGTAAAGCGTCCACCTGCAATGAGAGAGACCGGGGTTCCATCCCTGGGTCGGGAAGATCCCTGGAGAAGGAAATGGCAACCCACTCCAATATTCTTGCCTGGAGAATCCCATGGACAGAGGATCCTGGTAGGTTACAGCCCACAGGATGGCAAAGGGCATGATTGAGTGACCTCACTTTCAATCTACGGATCAAGTTAGGAAGAACCGACATCTTAGAAATGAGTATTTCAAGCCGTGACTGTAATATATTCTTTCAATTTTGTAATTCTTTAATGTTCCTCAGTACAGTATTGTAATTTTCTTTGTAGAGATTCTGCACAGCTTTGTTACGTTTATTCTTCTGTATCTTTTATATCCTTGATGCTACTGAGTATGGTATTTGAATTTTTCTTCAATTTCTAACCAGATAGAAATGCAATGGATTAAAAACATTTTTAACCTTGTACCTAATGACCTTGCTAAATCCACTGTTGATTGCAATAGTTTATCTGTAGATTTGTTTAGACCGCCTATGTCATCTGTGCATTGTGATCATTTTTTTCCTTCCTTACTGATCCCTGTGCATTTTATTTCTCTTCTCCTTCCTCACCCTCCCCTCCTCCACTTCCTCCTTCTGTCTCTTCTCCCCCCTCCTATTCTTCTTTGTAACTATTGCACTGGCTAAGACCACTACAGCGTTAAATAGAAATGGTGACCGTGGGCATCTTTGTTCTCATCCCAGTGGAATGATTTTAATGTGTCACCATTAAATACGAGATTTGCTGTAGAATTTGAGGTGAAATTTTACATAACATAAAATTAACTAATTTCAAGTGAAAATTTTAGTGGTATTTAGAAATTCACAATGTTGCGCAACCACCTCTAACTAGTTCTAAAGCATTCCCATTTCTCCAAAATAAAGCCCCATACCCATTAAGCAAGAACTCCCTGTTACCCCCAAACCCCTGCCTCTGGCAACCACCAATCTACAATCAGTTTCCATGCATCTGCCTGTTCTGAATACTTCATGTAAGTGGAATCATATGTTATCTTTTGTGTCTGACTTCTTTCAGTTAGCATAACATTTACAGAATTCATTCATGTTGTAGCATGTTGTTGTACTTCATTTCTTTTCATGGTGGAATAATATTCCACTGTGTGTTCTCAGCACAGCTGACGGACATTTGAATTGCTTTCATCTTTTTGGCTATTGTGATTAGTGCTGATGTGAACAGATTGTACAAGGATTTCTTTGAGTTGTTGCTGTTCAGTTACTAAGTCGTGACCAACTCTTTGCAACCCCGTGGACTGCAGCACACCAGGTGTCCCTGTCCATCACCAACTCCCAGAACTTGCTCAAACTCAGGTCCATTGAGTCGGTGATGCCATCAAATCATTTTCACCTTCTGTCACTCCCTTCTCCTCCTGCCTTCAATCTTTCCCAGCATCAGGGTCTTTTCCAATGAGTCAGTTCTTTGGATCAGATGGCCGAGAACTGGGGCTTCAACTTCGGCATCAGTCCTACTAATGTATGTTCAGGGTTGATTCCTTTAGGATTGACTGGTTTGATCTCCTTGCTCTCCAAGGTACTCTCAAGAGTCTTCTCCAGCATCCCAGTTTGAAAGCTTCAATTCTGTGTTCACCCTTCTTTATGGTCCAGCTCTCACATCTGTACATGACTACTGGAAAACCATAGCTTTGACTATACAGACCTCTGTTGGCAAAATAATGTCTCTGCTTTTTAATATGCTGTCTAGGTTTGTCGTAGCTTGAGTCCTTGCTTTCAATTCTTTTGAATGTATACATATGTGTAATTATGTGGGTTTTTGTTTGTTTGAATCAACAATCTGTTTTTCACAGAGGCTGTACCATTTTACTTTCTTACCTTGCAAAGTCTGAGGGTTCCAGTTTCTCCATATCCTTATCAACACATGTTATTTTTCATTTTTTAAATTATAGTTATCCTCTTGGGTGTGAAGTGTGCTGTAGATTTTTAAAAACATGTTCTTTATCAGATTAAGAAAGTTCCTGTCTGGCATAACATCTTTTTGTAATATTTTTCAAAAGTGTTCGGGCTTCCCTGGCGGCTCAAGTGGTAAAGAAGCTGCCTGCAGTGCAGGAGACCCTGGCTTGATTCGTAGGTCTGGAAGATCCCCTGGAGAAGGGAATGGCTTCCCACTCCAGAATTCTTGTCTGGAGAATTCCAGAGGAGCCTGGTGGGCTACAATCTACGGAGTCGCAAAGAGTTGGACTGAGCAAGTTTTACTTTCATTTGCAAAAGCGTTAAGGTCATGGAAAACAAAAACACTGAGGAACTCCCCTAGCTGCTTACTGTATCTGAGAGAGTACAGTAAGCAGCGAGGGCAGTAGGTAGACATGACAGATAAATGTAAGGTGAAATCTCGGGTTGGATCCTGGATCAGAAGAGGGCATTAATGGGAAAATGGGCCACATTTAAATAAGACCTATAAGTTAGATCATGTTGTATCAGTGTTAATTTTCTGATTTCAATAATTATATTATAATTATATAAAATGGTAAGATTAGGGGAAGTTGGGTTAATAGCATATGAAAACTATTATTTGCAACTTTTCTGTAAGTCTAAAATAGTTCTTTGTAAAAAAAACTTTTATTCCTAGTTTACTACGTGCTTATTGTGAATGGGATTGAATTTTAGCAAATGCATTCTCTATATCTATTAACATTTTATGCAATTTTCTCTTTTATTTTACTAATGTACTGGGTTACAGTGATTGATTTTTAACTGTTAGATCAATCCTTCATTCCTAGAATGCATCCAACTTTGGTTTGATATGTTACTCTTTTTATATGTAACTGAATTTCTCATTTTTTTAGAAATTAAAAAAAATAATAAAATTTAAGGATTACTTTCCATTTACATTTATCACAAAATATTGGCTGTATTCCCTTTGCTATACAATGCAACCTTATAGAACATTTTACACTCAGTACCTTGTATCTTCCACTCCCCAACCCTATAGTGCCTCCCACCCACTGGCAACCACTAGCTTGTGCTCTGTATCTGTGGATCTGCTTTTTTTAATGTTGTATTTACTAGAACAGTTGTATTTTTAAAATTCCACACATCAGTGATACTACTGAGAACTTGTCTTTCTCTGTCTGGCTTATTTCACTTAGCATAATGCCCTCCATGTCCATCCATTTTACTGCAAATGGAAAAATTTCATTTTCTTTTATTATTGAGTAGTATTCTGTTGTATATGTCTACCACATCTTTATCCATTCAGCTGTTAATGGACACTCAGGTTGTTTCCATATCTTAGTAATTGTAAATAATGCTGCAGTATGAACACGGGGTGCATATTAGTGTTTTTGTTTCTCTCAGATATATACCTAGGAGTGAAATTACCAAGTCATATGGTAGTTCTATTTTTAGGTTTTTGAGAACCCTGCATACTGTTTTCCATCATAGCTACACTAATTTTCATTTCCTTCAACAGTGTTTGAGAATTCCCTTTTCTCTTCATCCTGTCCAGCACTTGATATTTGTGCTCTTTTTGATGATAGCCGTTCTGACAGGTATGAAGTGATTTTTCATTGTGGTTTTGATTTGCATTTCCCTGATAATTGGTAACGTTGAGCATCTTTTCATGAGCCTGTTTGCTATCTGCATTTCCTCTTTGGAAAAATGCCTATTCAGGTCTCTTGCCCATTTTTTAATCCGGTTGTTTGGTTTTTTGATACTGAGTTGTATAAGCAGTATATATACATTGGATATTAATTCCTTGTTGATCATCTCATTTGCAAATATCTTCTCCCATTCAGTACATTGTCTTTTCATTTTATTGATGGTTTCTTTTGCTGTGTGAAAGCTTTTAATTGGGTCCCATTTGTTTATTTTTGTTTTTATTTCCTTTACTTTCAGGAGACGGATCCAAAATAATATTGCTGCAGTTTATGTCAAAGAGTGTTCTGGCTATGGTTTCCTCTAGGAATTTGATAGTATCTAGTCTTACAGTTAGGTCTTTAATACATTTTGAGTTTATTTTTGGTTATGGTACCAGAGAATGTTCTAATGTCATCTTTTACAAGTCATGTTTCCCCAGCACAACTTATTGAAGAGTTGCATATTCTTTTCTCCGTTGCATATTCTTGTCTCCTTTGTTGATTAATTGACCATAACTGGCGAGGTTTATTTCTGGGCTCTCTTTCCTGTTCTGTTGATCAGTGGTTTTTGCCAGGACCATAATGTTTTGAATATTGTAGCTTTGTAGTGTAGTCTGAAGTCAGGGAGTTTGTATCCTCTGGCTCTGCTCTTTTCTCTCAAGATTGTTTTGGCTATTTGGGGTCTTCTGTGTTTCCATACAAATTGTAAATTATTTGTTACCGTTTTGTGAAAAATGCTATTGGTGTCTTGACAAGGATTGCCTAGAATCTGTAGATTGAGTAGTAGGGTCATTTTAAAAATATCGATTCTTCTAATCTGAGAACAGAGTATATCTCTCCAACTATCTGTGTTATTTTCAATTTCTTTCATCAGCATCTTATAGGTTTCAGAGTACAGATCTTTTGCCTCCTTGCTGCTACTGCTGCTGCTGCTAAGTCACTTCAGTCGTGTCCGACTCTGTGCGACCCCATAGATGGCAGCCCACCAGGCTCTGCTGTCCCTGGGATTTTCCAGGCAAGAGGACTGGAGTGGGGTGCCATTGCCTTCTCCTTGGGTAGGTTTATTTCTATGTATTTTATTCTTTTTCATGTGATGATAAATGGGAAATGGGATTATTTCCTTAATTTCTCTGATAGTTTGTTGTTAGTTTATAGAAATATAACAGATTTCTGTATATGAATTTTGTGTCCTGAAACTTTATTGAATTCACTGATGAGCTCTAGTAATTTTCTAGTGTCATCTTTAGGGCTTTCTGTGTATATTATCACATCATTTCCGAACAGTGACAACTTTACTTCTTTCTTACATTTTTGGATTCCTTTTATTTCTTTTTCTTCTCTGATTCTGTGGGTAGGACTTCCAAAACTGTGGTGAATAAAAGTGAGGAAAGTGGGGATGTGTGTCTTGTTCCTAATCTTAGAGGAAATGCTGTCAGCGTTTCAACATTTAGTAGGATGTAAGCTGTTGGTTTGTTATATATGACATTTATTATGTTGAAGTATGCTCTCTCTATGCCCACTTTCTGGAGAGCTTTTTAAATTATTATTACAAATGGACATTGAATTTTGTCAAAAGCTTTTTCCATACCTGTTGACATGATCCTTCAATTTGTTAATATGGTGTATCTCGTTGTTTGACTTTTGAGTATCAAAAAATCCTTACACCCCTGGGATAAATCCCACTTGGTAATGGTATACGATCCTTTAAATGTTTTGTTGGACTTAGTTTGCTAGTATTTTGTTGACGATTTTTGCATCTATGTTCATCAGTGATACTGGCCTGCAATTTTCTTTTTGACATGTTTGTCTGGTTTTGGTATCGTGGTGATGCTGGCCTCATAGAATGAGTTCAGAAGTGTTCCTTTCTCGGTAGCTTTTTGGAAATAGTTTCAGAAGGATATGTGAGGTGAAATGAAGTGAAGTTGCTCAGTTGTGTCTGACTCTTTGTGATCCCATGACTGTAGCCCACTAGGCTCTTCCATCCATGGGATTTTCCAGGCAAAAGTACTGGAGTGGGGTGCCGTTTCCTTCTCTAGAGGATCTTCCCCACCTAGGGATTGAACCCAGGTCTCCTGCTTTGTAGGCAGACGCTTTACTGTCTGAGCCACCAGGGAATATGCAACTCTTTTCTAGTGTTTGGTAGAATTCTCCTGTGAAGCCATTTAGTCCTGGACTTTTGTTTGTTGGGAGTTTTAAAATTATTGATTCAATTTTATTACTGGTGATTGGTTTGTTCATATTTTCTATTTCTTCCTGGTTCAGTCTTAGGAGATTGCACCTGAGAATTTGTCCATTGCTTCTAGGTTGTCTATTTTATTGATGTATAGTCACTATTAGTAGCCCATTATGATCTTTTGCATTTTGGTGGTATTTGGTTTGTAAGTTCTCCTTTTTAATTTCTGGTATCACTGATTCGGGGCCTCTCCTTTTTCCTTGGTTGTTGTTGTAATTCAATTGCTGAGTCACGTCCGACTCTGTGCAGCCCCATGGGCTACCCCTGTTCTCCCTGCGCCTCACTATCTTCTGGAATTTGCCCAAATTCTTCTCCACTGAGTAGGTGATGCTATCCTATCATCTCATCCTCTGCTGCCCTTTTCTCCCTTTGCCTTCAATCTTTCCCAGTGTCCAGGTCTTTTCCAACAAGTGAGCTCTTCACATCAGGTGGCCAAGTATCAGATCTTCAGCTTCAGCATCAGTCCTTACAATGAATATTCAGGGTTGATTTCCTTTGGGATTGACTGGTTTGATCTCCTTGCAGTTCAAGGGACTCTCAAGAATCTTCTCCAGCACCACAATTCAAAACATCAATTCTTTGGCACTCAGCCTTTTTATAGTCCAACTCTCACATCTGTAAATGACTACTGGAAAAACCATAGCTTTGCCTATAAGGACCTTTGTCAGCAAAGGGTTGTCTTTGCTTTTTTTAGTTTGCATCAATTTTGTAAACTTGGATTTTTCTAAGGATTTCCTATTTTATTAAAATTTTCAAGTTCATTGTACCTTTTTATAATATTTCTCTATGTACTATATTTCCAATATGGGATTTGTAATGATGCTCTTATTTGTTCCTAGTATCAATATTTTGTGCCTTTTCTATTTTTTATTCTAGATCGGAGGTTATTTGTTAGGGGCTTATAAATGTGAATTTTTTAACATTTTTTTTTGTATATTTGTTTTCAACTTCATTAATTCTCTGTTGTTATCTTTAGCATTTCCTCTCTTCTACTTTCTCTGCATTTAATTTGTTATATTCTAACTACTTGATATGGATACTTAGATAATATGTTTTATAATATTTTTTTCTTATAAATACATGTATTTGGAGCTACATGATTTTCTCTAACTATGACCTAAGCAATACTCCAGAGGTATTGATATATGGTTTTTGTAATTCTTTTCAAAATACTTCCTAATTTTAATTATAATTTCCTTTCTGATCTGCTAATACACTGTTGATAACTATGCTGCTTAATTTGTAAACCCTTGGGGACTTTTCTAGTTTTTCTTCTGTAATTCACATCTTGTTATTTCCACTGCAGTCAGAGACATACATCCTATATGATTCTAATTCTCCAAAATTATAAAGAATTGCTTTGCAACCAGGTATGCTCTCTTTGTGTCTAGTAAAATTTGTTTCTTAATGTTTATTTTGACTGATATTAATATAGACACTCTAGCAGCTTTTGGGTAATATTTACATGGTATATCTTTCCTATCCTTTTATTTTCAATCTATTAAATCTTTGAATCTAAATTTGTCTCTTATACAGCATTTACTTGGGTTATTAAAAAAATTATTATGCCAATCTTTTCCTTTTGCTTGGCATATTTAATCCATTTATATTTAATGTAATTACTAATAAACTAGGATTACTGCCTGCCATTTTTCTACTTGTTTTCTACATATTTGTATCTTTTTTCTTGCTGCTACTGCTGCTGCTGCTAAGTCGCTTCAGTTGTGTCCGACTCTGTGCAACCCCATAGATGGCAGCCCATGAGGCTCCCCCATCCCTGGGATTCTCCAGGCAAGAACACTGGAGTGGGTTGCCATTTCCTTCTCCAAAGCGTGAAAGTGAAAAGTGAAAGTGAAGTTGCTCAGTCGTGTCTGACTCTTAGCGACCCCATGGACTGCGGCCCACCAGGCTCCTCCGTCCATGGGATTTTCCAGGCAAGAGTGCTGGAGTGGGGTGCCAATGTGTTCTCCGCTACTTTGCAATTATTGATGCCTTTTGCATTAAATATTTTATAGAGCACCAACTTAATTCCCTTCTTGTTGTTTTACTCTTCTTTTTAAAGTATTTTTTTGTGGTTTCCCTGAGTATTGCAATTAACATCTTAATTTAACACAATATAGCTTGGATTAATATTAACTTCACTTCAGCCTTACACAAAACATGCTGCAATATAGCAAATTATCTTTCCCTCCTTAGTGCTATTATATCACACAAATTACATTTTTATAAATTATAAGCCCATTTACTACATGGTTCTGTAATTATTGCCTTTTGTGGTTGTCATTTAAATAAGAAAAGGTAATAAATCAACTATATTTCAATAAAATTTTTAAAAAATAAATAAAATTTATAATGACTGTGTGTATCACAACAAAATGTGGAAAATTTTTAAAGAGATAGGAATATCAGACCCCCTTATATGCCTCCTGAGAATCTGTATGCAGGTCAAGAAGCAACAGTTAGAGCTGGACATGGAACAGACTGGTTCCAGATTGGGAAAGGAGTACATCAAGGCTATATATTGTCACCCTTGTNTAAAGAGATAGGAATATCAGACCCCCTTATATGCCTCCTGAGAATCTGTATGCAGGTCAAGAAGCAACAGTTAGAGCTGGACATGGAACAGACTGGTTCCAGATTGGGAAAGGAGTACATCAAGGCTATATATTGTCACCCTTGTTTATTTAACTTATATGCAGAGTACATCATGTGAAATGCCAGGCTGGATGAAGCACAAACTGGAATCAAGACTGCTGGGAGAAATATCAATAATCTCAGATATGCAGATGACACCTCCTTTATGGCAGAAAGTGAAGAAGAACTAAAAAGTCTCTTGATGAAAGTGAAAGAGGAGAGTGAAAAAGTTGACTTAAAGCTCAACATTCAGAAAATTAAGATCATGTCATTTTGTCCTTTCCTTTCATGGCAAATAGATGTGGAAATAATGGAAAGAGTGACAGATTTTATTTTCTTGGGCTCCAAAATCACTGCAGATAGTGACTGTGGCCATAAAATTAAAATATGCTTGCTCCTTGGAAGAAAAGCCACGACCAACTCAGGCGGCATATTCAAGAGCAGAGACATTACTTTGCCGACAAAGGTTCGTCTAGTCAATGGCTTTTCCAGTAGTTATATATGGATGTGAGAGTTGTACTATATAGAAAGCTGAGCCCTGAAGAATTGATGCTTTTGAACTGTGGTGTTGGAGAAGACTCTTGAGAGTCCCTNCCAACTCTCACATCCATATATGACCACAGGAAAAACCATAGCCTTGACTAGACAGACCTTAGTCGGCAAAGTAATGTCTCTGCTTTTGAATATACTATCTAGGTTGGTCATAACTTTTCTTCCAAGGAGTAAGCATCTTCTAATTTCATGGCTGCAATCACCATCTGCAGTGATTTTGGAGCCCAAAAATATAAAGTCTGGCACTGTTTCCACTGTTTCCCCATATATTTTCCATGAAGCGATGGGACCGGATGCCATGATCTTCATTTTCTGAATGTTGAGCTTTAAGCCAACTTTTTCACTCTCCTCTTTCACTTTCATCAAGAGGCTTTGTAGTTCCTCTTCACTTTCTGCCATAAGGGTGGTGTCATCTGCATATCTGAGGTTATTGATATTTCTCCCGGCAATCTTGATTCCAGCTTGTGCTTCTTCCAGCCCAGTGTTTCTCATGATGTACTCTGCATAGAAGTGTTCCTTAATACTCACCATTTCTGAAGTTCGTCTACAACAACAGGCTCCTTTCTGTTTTTCCAGACAAAATTCTATGAACAATTCTTACCTCCAACTAGGAACTATACCACCACACCTCTGTAATCACACTTCACATCTCTCCTTTCCTTCAGGCTGATCTGTCTCTCACATCTCAGGAATTGCAGGACATTCTCTTCCTCTCTCAGGGAGACTCCCTTCTGCATGTGGTATAAATACTCCTCATGTAGGGGCTACACTGGTGAGTTCACTGTCAGTTTCAGAGACTACTAACAAGTTCCCAGAAAGACTCCTATTTGCTATCGATTTCAGCTATTGTCTTCTTACTCCTGGAATATTTTTCTTATATGGAATCACTACTTATTTTTGTTTTCCCACTAACTGGACAGGAACATGCACCTTGGTATATCTGGCCCCAGATATTTCTATTGCTCCTAACAATCAGACCTTTCCTATCCCACTAACTCATAACCAAACCAGACGGGCAATTCAATTCATTCCTCTATTAATTGGTTTAGGAATAGCTGCTGGGATTGGGACAGGGACCACAGGATTCACAACTTCTTTAAATTACTATCAAAGCCTTTCTAAAGATCTCCTTGACAGCCTAGAAGACATAGCTAACAGCCTTATCACTATCCAAAACCAGCTAGATTCCCTGGCAGCTGTGGTCCTCCAAAACAGAAGAGGATTAGACCTCCTCACAGCAGAAAAAAGAGGCCTATGCCTATTTTTGGAGGAAGTCTGCTGTTTCTCCACCAATAAATCAAGCATTGTAAAGGAAACAGGAAGAAATCTGATAAACAGGGCCTCGAGAATACACCAATACCTCAGTAATTCATGGGAAAACTGGTTAAGCAATTGGAATTGGATGCCTTGGTTCATAACTTTTCTAGGCCCTCTCCTTCTACTTACCCTTATTCTAACTTCTGGCCCATGTTTAATGCATCCTTTTTCAAAAATTTCTTCAGGACCACTTACAAGTCTTCACCAACCAAACTATCCACAAGCTACTTCTGACTCACTCAAATTATCAAAAACTTTGTCCTCACACGAATACCCTTGACCCACATTCCAGCCTTTTCTATCTCACCTCTTCCTGTCCCACAGGAAGCAGTTATAGAAGATTGACCTTCAGCCCTTATCCTAAATCAAAAAGGCTGGAATGATAAGGCCCACAAAGGGTCTCATTGATAAGATGGCTCATTATGTCAACTTCACAAACAAAGAATAAATCACAGTGATCTGTGAGACTAACCAAATTGCTCAAATGGCATCCTGTTATCTCACTGGTGCCTGTCTTTTCAAAGCTGTGAGACCACCAGATTCCAGACCTCCAGCTATGTGACCATCCCTTCAGGGAATTTTTTCATTGGTGGGGTATAAGAAGGACACCGTCAGAAAGGAAGAACGTTGGTTGTCCTTAAGAGCCAGTCACCCCCTCTTTTCCCTCTAATAAATTTCCTTTTCTTGCCTAACTGCCCGGCTTGCTCTCTTTTTCTCTGCATTCGCCTTACACAGAGTACATCATGAGAAATGCTGGACTGGATGAAGCACAAGCTGGAATCAAGATTGCTGGGAGAAATATCAATAACCTCAGATATGCAGGTGACACCACACTTATGGCAGAAAATGAAGAACTAAAGAGCTTCTTGATGAAAGTGAAAGAGAAGAGTGAAGAAGTTGGCTTAAAACTCAGCATTCAGAAAACTAAGATCGTGGTATCTGGTCTCATCATTTTGTGGCAAATAGATGGGGAAACAGTGGAAACAGTGACAGAGTTTATTTTTTGGGGCTCCAAAATCATTGCAGATAGTGACTGCAGCTAAGAAATTAAAAGACCTTTGCCCCTTGAAAGAAAAGTTATGAGCAATCTAGATAGCATATTAAAAAGCAGAGACATTACTTTGCCAACTAAGGTCTGTCTAGTCAAGGCTATGGTTTTTCCAATAGTCATGTATGGATGTGAGAGTTGGACTGTGAAGAAGGCTGAGTGCCGAAGAATTGATGCATTTGAACTGTGGTGTTGGAGAAGACTCTTGAAAGTCCCTTGGACTGCAAGGAGATCCAACCAGTCCGTCCTAAAGGAAGTCAGTCTTGAATATTCATTGAAAGGACTGATGCTGAACCTGAAACTCCAATACTTTGGCCACCTGATGTGAAGGACTGACTTATTTGAAAAGACCCTGATCCTGAGAAAGATTGAAGACAGGAGGAGAAGAGGAAGACAGAGGATGAGATGTTTGGATGGCATCACCGGCTCAATGGACATGAGTTTGAGTAAGCTCTGGAGTTGGTGATGGACAGGGAAGCCTGGCGTGGTGCAGTCCATGGGGTTGGGAAGAGATGGATACAATTGAGCAACTGAACTGAACTGAATTGAATCAGTTGACCAATTACCTGGTCTTTCTGGTGGTCAGCCCCCATCCCCCCAGCCACTAGTCACGTCATTAGCATACGAAAGACACTGATTACTCTGGACTTTCCAAGGGTCTTAGGAGCTGTGCACCAGGAACCTGGAACATCACAGCTAGATTCTCCCAGTCAGCCACGAAGGGCAGCAGAAGCTCTGGCTCTGAGAGCGAGACACTTTGGGCAGCTTAGGCCCTTGACTCTAGCTGCTTTATGCTTCTCTATCTGTGTCAGTCTTCTGGTTTCTCCAGAAAGGTCCCCTGGGACTTATCCATCAATCCAAGTGTGAGAGTAATTTCTCTTTACTTGCAGCAAGCACGAGGTGGATGGCAAAGTCAATTTTGGTGGGAATCAGACAGCAGGAAGAATGTACAAGTAGAGCTTGACTTCTGCAATGTGGGTTGAGACCAGAAACAGACATAGGAGTAGGTAATTAAAATGGAAGTTTCAAAAAAGACAAGTGGACAAAGGGAACAAGACATCTCTGTCCTTGGTCTTGAGTTGAAATACTTCCTCAATATTCTTTAGACTAAGAACAAGACCTACTTTCCTCATGAAAAAAGCAGGTGGACATGTCATCCTGAGTTTCTATACTGGCAACTGACAAGCCTGTATGTACACTGAGTTTAAAACAGTTCTCACAGACTATCATAGACACCTTTTAACACATTGATCAACACTACCTCCCAATCAAAAACCACTTGGAGCAGATAGAAGCTTCAGAAATTCTGAGTATCCACTTAATCAAACAGCTTGGAGAGACCAAAATGGCTTGTAAGGTGCTCTCCCCAAAATTCATGTGCTGAAACCTAATTCCATTGTAATGGTATTTGGAAGTGAGGCCTTTGGTAGGTGATTAGCTCATCATAGCAGAGCCCTCATGAATGGGATTATCACTGTGAGTGAAAAACAGTGCCTGCCATATCAGTAAACAAAGGTCATTGCAGCCACCAAGGCATCACATTAGAGCCTTGCCCATGGTGAGCTTAGGAGAGAAACAAGATGCCCACCATTCAGCAGTCATCTGCTGCAGCCGCCCCAGACGGTGCACCCTGAGAAACACCCTGAGAAAAACTCAGGATATTGGCCCCAGATAACTGAGGTGCATATCAAATGAATGATCTCAATGAATCCAGACTCTTGCATCTTCCCATTCACAGAAAAGCACTAAATTCCTTAACTTGAGATATCTGGTTGTCTTTGATGAACAGCAATCTTTTGATGTTTCTACTACCTGGTATTGGTTGCAAAAACTCCTATATATCTTGGCTCACCCCTCCCCCCCCACCCCTTGCCTGTTTGGAGCAGTCTCTCAGAGCTATCTGAGATGCTATGTCCTGTGCTTAAGTCCTCAGAAAGTTCGCCAATAAAACATAACTCTCAACTTTTAGATTGTGCATGTTTTCCCCAGTCAACAATGTGCTTTAAAGGGAGCCCATAGAGCTCTTTTGCCCCTTCTCTACGTGAGGACACAGAGAGAAGACAGCCATTTATGAACCAGACACTGAATCTTCTGGCACCTAGATCTCAAGACTTCCCAGCTTCCAGAACTATGAGAAATGAATTCTATTGTTTATAAGCCACCCAGTCTATGGTGTTTTTGTTATAGCAGTCCAAACTGATTAAGATATAGGGCAAAATAAATTAGTCTGTTACTTTCCTTATTGAACAAAATCTTAGTAGACAACATCTCCATTGGTACATACTTCGGTTCAATCAATATAACATTTTGTCTAGTAAACAATGCTGAAAATTCACATAGGCATTATAACTACCTTATAAAACATACCATGCTAACATTTCCTTTTTAGGACTTGAAAACTTTTACAGTCTCAGTGTCTTCAGAAAGGCTGAGATTATGAATTTTCCTTCTGAACTTCTCACTCCATGGTTACCCTTCCAAGTGAGAGTCCTCCCCCAGGCTGGCCTCTTTCCCTAGCTCCACAGAACCGTCAGGTCTTGAAAGCATCTTTGCTTCTTCACCACAAGATGCTTCAAGCCTCTAACTGTCTGGTAAGTACCCATCCACCCCCACCTCCCATCAGGAAGGCTCTGATTCCTTTTGGTAAAAGATGGCATCAGAGTCCTGTGGACTTTAAAAAAATGCACAACCTAAAATTTGAGAGTTATGTTTTATTCAGGGCTCTTACTGAGGACTATCGTCTGGGAATCAGCCTCTCAGCTAGCTCTGAGAACCTGCTCCAACAAGATAGGGGAGGAGCCAGGATACAGTTTTTCTGAAAAACAACAAAAACAATCATGTAGCTGAACATCAAAATATTATTGCTAATCACAAAAAACAGACATATCAAGTCAACAATTTTAGTGTTTTTCTAAACCACTATGCAAGGGTCCTGGCTCCTTGAAATTATTGCTTTGATATGCATCATAGCTATTCAGGACCAGTAGCCTGTTTTTCTCCATCCTGAATTCCCCTTAGGCCATGCTGTGGTGGACAGCTGCAGCGGCTAATGGTTTAATTGCAGCAAAAGTTTTTTGTTTATAAGCCTAAACTCTGGGTCCTGGGGGTGCACCTTATGTTACCTGCTCTGATTGGGCGACCCCAGAGACACCACGCAGCTTTATTTCACTGACAGTATAGGAGTTTCACTAAAGCCTTTCATATCGTACTTTATACAAGAACTTTTCAGATTTTATTTCTTCCATGTCCCCAGCTTTCTTCTTCTCTTTAGATACCATGGTATATATCACATTGAACTACTTGTATGTAGTGTATTAGTTACAAGGCTCTGCAATGATTCCATAACATCAGTTATTATACACATATGGCTTATATTATTATCAAGCTCTTGAATTAACATCCCTACTTTACTCAATGTATTAGAAATGCATGAAAGAGTATAACTAGAATAGTGACAATTTCTCCTAGGTTTTGTGCCTTTCTTTGATAAAACTATCCTATTAAAATGTCTCACAGGGAATTCCCTGGTGGTCCATTTATGGAATGGATAAGTTTAATTCAGATGACTACTAATTCAGATATCTACTACTGTGGGCAAGAATTCCTTAGAATAAATGGAGTAATCCTCATAGTCAACAAAACAGTCTGAAATGCAGTACTTGGGTGCAATCTCAAAAACAACAGAATGATCTTGGTACATTTCCAAGGCAAACCATTCAATATCACAGTAATCCAAGTCCCCAACCACTGATGCCAAAAAACTGAAGTTGACTAGTTCTATGAAGGCCTACAACATCTTCTAGAACTAACACCAAAAATAGATGTCCTTTTCATCATAGAGGATTAGAAAGCAAAAGTAGGAAGTCAAGAGGTACCTGGAGTAACAACAAGTTTGGCCTAGGAGTACAAAACAAAGCAGGACAAAGGCTAGCAGAATTTTGTCAAGAGAACACACTGGTCTTAGCAACACAAGAGATGACTCTTCCCAGTCAATACCCAAATCAGATTGACTATGTTCTTTGCAGCTAAAGATAGAGAAGTTCTATACAGTCAGCAAAAACAGGACCTGGAGCTGACTATGGCTCATATCATGAACTCCTTACTGCAAAGTTCAGGATTAAATTGAAAAAAGTAGAGAAAATCACTAGGCCATTCAGGTATGATCTAAATCAAAAACCTTATGATTATGCAGTGGAGGTGATGAATAGATTCAAGGGATTAGATCCAGTAGACAGAGTGCCTGAAGAACTATGGACAAAGGTTCATAACATTGTACAGGAGGCAGTGACCAAAACCATCCCAAAGAATAAGAAATGAAAGAAGGCAAAGTGGTTGTCCGAGGACTCTACAAATAGATGACAAAGATATAAAAAAGAATGCATTTGAGTCAGTTCTAATGAAGTGGATGAACCTGGAGCCTATTACACAGAGTGAAGTAAGTCAGAAAGAGAAACACCAATACAGTATATTAATGCATATATATGAAATTTAGAAAGATGGTAATGACAACCCTATACACAAGACAGCAAAAGAGACAGATATAAAGAACAGATTTCTGGACAATGTGAGAGAAAGCGAGGGTGGGATGATTTGACAGAATAACACTGAAGCATGTATATTACCATATGTAAAATAGGTGACCAGTGAAAGTTCAATGCATGAAGCAGGGCACTCAAAGCCGGTGCTCTTGGACAACCCAGAGGAATGGGGTGTGGAGAGAGGTGGGATGGGGGTTCAGGCTGGGGGGACACATGTGCACCCGTGGCTGACTCATGCTAATGTATGGCCAAAGCCACCACAATATTGTAATATCCTTCAATTAAAATAAATTAATTATTTTTAAAAAGCTGAGGGAAGAAGAGAAGCAAAAGACGAGGGAGAAAGGGAAAGATATACCCAACTGAATGTAGAATTCCAGCTAACAGCAAGGAAAGATAAGAAGGCCTTCAATGAACAGTGTAAAGAAATAGAGGAAAACAATAGAATGGGAAAGACTAGAGATCTGTTTAAGAAAATTGGAGATATCAAGGGAACATCTCACTCAAGGAGGAGCACAATAAAGGACAGAAACAGTAAAGATGTAACAGAAGTAGAAGAGATTAAGAAGAGGTGGCAAGAATACAAGAAGATTTATATGAAAAAAGGTCTTAGTGAACCAGATAATCACAATAGTGTGGACATCACCTAGAGCTAGACATCCTGGAGTGTGAAGTCAAGTGGGCCTTAGGAAACATTACTACAAAGCTAGTGGAGTGGAGGTGATGGAATTCCAGCTGAGTTATTTCAAATCCTAAAAGATGCTACTGTTAAGGTGCTGCACTCAGTATGTCAGCAAATTTGGGAAACTCAGCAGTGGCCACAGAACTGGAAAAGGTCAGTTTTCATCCCATTCCCAAAGAAGGGCAATGCCAAAGAGTGTTCAAACCATTGCACATTTGCGCTCATTTGTCATGCTGGTAAGTTTATGCCTCAAATCCTTCCAGCTAGCCTTCAGCAGGACATGAACTGAGAACTTCCAGATGTACAAACTGTATTTAGAAAAGGCAGAGAAACCAGAGATCAAATTGTCAATATTCATCGGATCATGGAGAAAGCAAGGGAATTCCAGGAAAACATCTACCTCTATTTCATTGCCTATACTAAAGCCTTTGACTGTGTGCATCACAACAAACTGTGGAAAATTCTGAAATAGATAGGAATATCAGACCACCTTACCTGCCTCCTGAGAAACCTGCATGCGGGTTAAGAAGCAACAGTTAGAACCAGATATGGAACTACTTACTGATTCCAAATTGGGAAAGGAGTATGTCAAGGCTGTATATTGTTATTCTGCTTATTTAACTTATAAGCAGAGTACATCATGTGAAATGCTGGCCTGGGTGAATCACAAGCTGGAATCAAGATTTTCAGGAGAAATATCAACAACCTCAGATATGCAAATAATACCACTCTAATGGCAGAAAGTGAAGAGGAGCTAAAGAGTCTCTTGATGAGAATGAAAGAGCAGAGTGAAAAAGCTGGCTTGAAACTCAACATTAAAAAAACTAAGATCATGGGATCCAGTCCCATGATGTCATGGCAAATAGAAGGGGGATAAATGGAAGCAATGACAGATTTAATTTTCTTGGTCTCCAAAATCACTGCAAATGGTGACTGCAACCATGAATTTAAAAGACGCTTGCTCCTTGGAAGGAAAGCTATGACAAAGGTACACAGTGTATTAAAAAGCAGAGGCATCACTTTGCCAAAAAAGTTCAAAGCTATGGTTTTCCAGTAGTCATGTACAGATGAGAGAGTTGGGCCATAAAGAAGGCCAAGTGCTGAATTATTGAGGCTTCTGAATTGTGGTGCTGAAGAAGACTCTTTGGAGTCCCTTGGACTGCAAGGAGACCAAACCTAAATGAGTCAATCCTAAATGAAAAGTGAGTCATTCAATTGTGTCTAACTCTTTGTGACCCCATGGACTGCTGAGTCCATGGAATTCTCCAGGCCAGAATGCTGGAGTGGGTAGCCTTTTCCTTCTCCAGGGGATCTTCCCAACCCAGGGATCAAACCCAGGCCTCCCTCATTGCAGGCAGATTCTTTACCAGTTGAGCCCCAAGAGAAGCCTGAATGTTCATCGGAAAGACTGATGCCAAAGCTGAAGCTCCACTAATTTGGACACTTGATGTAAAGAGCCAACTCATTGGAAAAGGGCCTGATGCTGGGAAAGATTGAAGGCCAAAAGGGAAGGGAGTGGCAGAGGAGGAGATGGCTAGATTGCTTCACTGACTCAATGGACATGAATTTGAGCAAACTCTGGAGATAGTGGAGGACAGAGGAGCATGACCTGCTGCAGTCCATGGGGTCTCAAAGAGTTGAACATGACTTACTGACTGAACAACAACAACAACCAGTGGTTCGAATTTGGTGCTTTCACTTCTGGGACCAGATTCAATCCCTGATCAGGGAGCTAAGACCCTCAAGCCACCCTCAAGCCTCAGCCAAAAAGTCTCACAAAGGAATACTGCAAATATATTTTCATATCACTGCAAATAAAGTGCATATTACAAAAATAAAGACAAGCAAGAAAATGTTCTTGACTTCATTTTCCCTTTTTCTTCTCATTTCTTTGTTCTTTACAGAAATATCTTCAGAAGTAATACCTATACTCATGATCTTTAGTTCATGTCCTCCCATCCTTTCTGAAACATACTCTAAAATGACATCTGTCTCCACCAACAGAACCTGGGACCTTCCTGTGGCCCCATTCAATGACCAGTTCACAATCCTCATCTCACCTGACCCACCAGGACCATAGGCAGCACACCTTCCCTTTTCCTTGCTTGCAAGTCTTGCTCCACTTGGGTGCTAGGTCTCTGCACTCTCCCAGTTTCCCCCTACCTCTCTGATTGCCCCTTCTCAGAATTCCTTGCTAATTCCTCCTCAGATCGTCCACTCTCAAACTTTGAGTGCTCTGTGGCTCAGTGCTTGGGATGTCTCGTCTCTGCTCCTTTGCTGATCTGAATCAACTCTATGCCAATTATCGCCAGATTTATATCCCCAACTCAGACCCATCCCTTGACATCTAGACGTGTATATCTGAGCTCCTGATCAACAATCTTCTCTTGGATATTTAATACGCATCTCAGCATTAACAATTGGAGAAGGAAATGGCAACCCACTCCAGTGTTCTTGCCTGGAGAATCCCAGGGATGGGGGAGCCTGGTGGGCTGCCATCTCTGGGGTCACACAGTTGGACATGACTGAAGTGACTTAGCAGCAGCAGCAGCATTAACAAGCACCCCAAAGAAACTGCTGATCTTCTCCCAAATCTGCTTTTCATTCGAACTTAACTCAAATAATACTAGCTAGCACTTACTCAGTGCTCATTCTATATTTTCCAAGTGCTTTATGATATTAACTCATTAGGAGAAACAAATAACCTGATTAAAAATAGGAAGTAGGTCTAAATAAATATATTTCTAAAGATGACATACAAATGGTCAATAGCTACATGAAAAGATGTTCAACATCACTAATCATCAGGGAAATACCAGTCAAAACCACAATAAGGTACCACTTGTTAGAATGGCTATTATCAAAAAGACAAGGAATAACAAGTGTTGGTGAGGATGTGGAGAAAAGCGAACATTTGTGCACTGTTGCTGAGATTGTAAATTGGTATAGTCATTATAGAAAACAGTACGGAGTGTCCTCAAAAACTCAAAGCTAGAACTATGATGTGATCCAGCAATTGTACATCTGGGTATTTATCCAAAGAAAGCAAAGCACTAACTCGAAACAGATCTGCACCCTCATGTTCACCACAGCATTATTTATAAGAATCATGGTAATGAAAACCATGTAATTGTCCATCAGTGGATGAATGGATGAAAAAAAAGTGATAGATACATATATGCTGCTGCTGCTGCTATGTCGCTTCAGTCGTGTCCAACTCTGCGACCCCATAGACGGCAGCCTGCAAGGCTCCCCTGTTCCTGGGATTCTCCAGGCAAGAACACTGGAGTGGGTGCCATTGCCTTCTCCTAGATATATATGAATATTAGCCATAAAAAGAAAAAGTTTGTCATTTGTAACAGCACAGATGAATCTTCAGAGCTTTATAATAAATGAAATAAATCAGACAAAGAAAGAGAAATACTATACAATCTCACTCATATGTGGAAACTAAAACCAACCTACTAACCCACCAGCTAACAAAAAACGTAGACTCATAGATACAGAGAACTGATTGGTGGTTTTCAGAGGCAGGGGTTAGGGTTTGTATGAAATGAGTGAAGGGAATCGAAAGGTACACACTTCCGATTATAAAATAAGTAATTTATGGGGATGAAATTTGTAGCATGAAGACCTTAGTTAATAGTGCTCTATTTCATATTCGAAAGTTAGTAAGCAAATAGATCTTAAAAGTCCTCATCACAAGAAAAAATATATATATATATAAACTACCTCTGGTGACAGACGTTGACTAGGCTTCTTGCAGTGATCATTTCTCAATATATACAAATATTGAATCATTATGTTGTACATCTGAAATGAAGAAAATGTTATATATTGAGTATACCTCAATAAAGACAAATAACCACCCCCCGCCCCCCACCAAAAGCCTCATAACAATTTTATGAGGTAGCTATTATTCTCTCCATTTTACAGATTAGGAAATTAAAGTATAGAAAAGTCCAGCGACAAGGAGCTAAGGACACCGGCATCATGTGGAGCCCTTTCGGGACAAGAGCTCCATGACAGCATAAATGTTTGTCTTTCTTATTCATGTTGTTTCTCTAGGCTCTAGGACAGTTGCTGACACGCAGGAGGAGATCAGTAAACGGCTACTGAATGAATGAATGAGTGTATTAGAGGGAGTTTTATAGATTTAAATGTACCTGCAGAATTAGTATGATCACAAGACCTTTAATCAGCTGGAACACTTTCACCCGGGCTGAACCAGAGTGGTTTTCAGGACAGGCTGCGGGTATACAGTCAGCAGCCAAGGTGCCGAGCTGGCTTCTCTTGGTCCATGGCATATGGAGATCTGGATATACTTTGCTTTCTCACCAGCCTGTTCCCGTTTTTAGGCCCTTAGGGAGGGGCTCCGGTGCCCTGCAGTTTGTAACACATCTGAGGCGCTCCTGTGTGCTTCTCATTCTGTCAGCAGAATAATTTTTCCACGAGTGATCTGCCTGAAACTCTGCTCAGTGCTTTATATGGATTAACTCAGTTCTTTCAATCCTATATGGGAGGCCCTTTGATGGACACCACTTTACTGAGGAAACTTAAGCTGAGATGTATTAACTAACTCACCCAAGATCGCACAGAGGCAGTTTGTAAAGGAATTCACGTACCCGGAGGCAGTCACTGACAAGGGAAGGCAGACCATTTCTGGTGGGCTGGGCTGATGGAAATAGGAGAAAATGCCTGGCTGGATCTGCATCAGGTTCCGGGGACTTTTACCCTGGGGCATGCTGGGCTGAGCTGCTACTGGTCTTCAGCTAGTCCCCACACTGTCTGTACTGATCCAACAGGGTCATTGCACTTGGAGTTATCCCTTTCTCACGGTTCTAGAATTGCCTGGATGCCAAGGATGGGGGAATCACTTTGGGTTGGAAGACTGGAGGGCAGGGGAAACTTAATGGGATTCTCAACCTGCAGGGTGCACCCACCTTGGATATAGATTTTACAGGGTTGAACAAATGTTCTCTCTAATCCCACCCTCCTTCCTAATGTCTGCACACTGCACTGCAAGCTTAACAACCACTGCCAGGACCACCTGCTGAGTAATAATCACTCTTACTGTTTTTACACATTTCAACTCGGTTTACAATTAGCTACTAAGAAGTCATGTGGTTCAGACAGCAATCCCCTTTAGATGCAGGCGTGGGAACCAAAACCTTTCACACAAAATGTTAGGAAAACTTGAGATTTTGATAACTAAAAGCACACCAATGCCTCCTTTCTGTTCTCCATTCCTGTGACTCACACATTCCTGTGACTCTCACATTCCTGTGCACTGGTCGAGGGTGTCGTCAAAAATCACAGCTGTTGACCTTTTCTTCTTTGGTGGTTTCACC
The DNA here is from genome assembly GCA_006410875.1 of Neotragus pygmaeus. Classification (NCBI taxonomy): domain Eukaryota; kingdom Metazoa; phylum Chordata; class Mammalia; order Artiodactyla; family Bovidae; genus Neotragus; species Neotragus pygmaeus. The sequence continues at coordinate 1,584,583 of SJYV01045352.1, read as the reverse complement.
ACGGATTTGGTCTTTTTGTTTCGTTTTCTTTTGTTTAGTGGAAGTAACAGGCAGTGTGAGAACAAAACAGCCTGCTCCCAGTTCCTCTCTTATCCTGAAGATATTTGCCGGATCTGGGCTACTTGGAGGACAAATAAAATACCTTTTTCAGAGTGGAAAACAAGTGTTTAAACAAAACTCATATACAAATGTTTATAGCAGTCCTATTCACAATAGCCAAAATGTGTTAACAACCTAAATGTCCATCAACAGATGAATGGGTAAACAAACTATGGTGTATATATATATATATATATATATATATATATATACCAGAGACTATTATTCAGGCATAAAAAGAAAGGAAGCACTGATACATGCTACAAAATGGATGACCTTAGAAACCTTATGCTAATTTTATTTTAGTTAATTAATTATAGCCTTGCCACATGGCATGTGGGGTCTTAGTTCCCTGACCAGGGATTAAACTTGCGCCCTTGGCAACGTAACATCAAAGGTCTAATAACCACTGGGTCACCAGGGAATTCCACTTACACTAATTTTTTTTTTTTAAGCCAGACACAAAAGGCTATATACTGTATGATTCCATTCATATGAAATATCCAGAATAGTCAAATCTATAGAGACAGAAAGCAGATTAGTGGTTGACAAGGGGTGGGGGGAGGGAGAAATAGGAAGTAACTGTTTAATGTGTATCAGTTTTTCTTTGGGTGATGAAAATGATCTAGAAGTTTATAGTGGAGATGATTGCACAGCACTGTGAAGGCACTAAATGTCCCCAATAGTAAAGTTTATGTTATGTATATTTTAACACACACACACACAAATAACTGTCCTAGAAAGCAAAAAGAAAAAAAAAATCCCTTTCAGAGATCTTTAGACATTATTTCAAAATAACCCTAAATTCACCAAAGGGAAAACTAGCCAATTAAGATGTTGATAACACAACTGTACACATTTGTCAAAATCCCTTGAGTGTACTTAATATCTGTGTTTCACTGTATATAAACTTTATCTTGATAAAAATTAGCCAATCAGTAGTAACAAAAAAATGTAACTGTACTGCATACTAAAATAATCTGTGGAAATATGATATTGTACTACCTATAGGGTAAGTTAAATTACACAGCTTCTGGGAATCCACATATTCATCTACAGTGCTATGTAGAGCTCTTGGAAGTATATCATAAAGTTATTTAAATGACCACTGAGGTCCAGAAGGAATTCACATGTGGAACTGCAATCAGGGTAGATGGTCAGCAGCCTGGAGGTCACAGCATGTTCCTGCTGCAGGCATTAACAACAGCAGGGAGCTTGCTTCCTGGTCACAGGACGTCCGAACATAATTTCACTTAAAGTTCGTCAGCTGTACAGCAGTCAGTAATGACAAATAGCCATTGCAGATAAGAATGTTTGCAGTTGTTCCATTACTAGCTGATCCATCATTATATCCTTAGGTCATCCTGCATGATATATAAAATCATGTGTTATTATTTCTGACAAATGCATCAAGAGATTTTCCTTCTATTTAATTAGAAGCATTCAGTGACATTATTCTAAATGGATGCAAATATTTAACAACATTCACCAAATACTTATTAAACATTTGTTGTTGTTCAGTCACTCCATTGCAACCCCATGGACTGCAGCACACAAGACTTCCCTGTCCTTCACCATCTCCCAGAGTTTGCTCAAACTCATGTCCATTAAGTCAGTTTTGCCATCCAGCCATCTCATCTTCTGTCATCCCCTTCTCCTCCTGCCATCTATCTTTCCCAGCATCAGGGTCTTTTCCAATGAACTGGTTCTCTGCATCAGGTGGCCAAGGTATTAGATCTGATAGAGTACCTGAAGAGCGATGGACAGAGGTTCATAACGTTGTGCAGGAGGTAGTGATCAAAACCATTCCCAAGAAAAAGAAATGCAAAGCAGCAAAATGGTTGTCTGAGGAGGCCTTACAAATGGCTAAGAAAAGAAGAAAAGTGAAAAGCACAGGAGAAAAGGAAAGATATATCCATCTGAATGCTGCTGCTGCTGCTGCTGCTAAGTTGCTTCAGTCGTGTCCGACTCTATGCGACTCCACAGACGGCAGCCCACTGGGCTCCGCCATCCCTGGGATTCTCCAGACAAGAACACTGGACTGGGTTGCCATTTCCTTCTCCAATGCATGAAAGTGAAAAGTGAAAGGGAAGTCGCTCAGTCGTGTCCGACTCTTAGTGACCCCATGGACTGCAGCTCACCAGGCTCCTCCGCCTATGGGATTTTCCAGGCAAGAGTACTGGAGTGGGATGCCATTGCCTTCTCCGATCTGAATGCCGTGTTCCAACAAATAGCAAGGAGAGATAAGAAAGCCTTCCTAAGTGATCAGTGCAAAGAAATAGAGGAAAACAATAGAAGGGGAAAGACTAGAGATCTTTTCAAGAAAATTAGAGATACCAAGGAAACATTTCATGCAAAGATGGGCACACTAAAGGACAGAAAGTGTATGGACCTAACAGAAGCAGAAGATAATAAGAAAAGGTGGCAACAATACACAAAAGAATTATGCAAAAAAGATCTTAATGACCCAGATAACCGCAATGGTGTAATCACTCACCTAGAGCCAGACATCCTGAAGTGTGAAGTCAATTGGGCCTTAGGAAGCATCACTAAGAACAAAGCTGGCAAAGGTGATGGAATTCCAGCTGAGCTATTTCAAATCCTAAAGATTAAACATAAGATACATAAAATTTATAATAGCATTCAATTCTGTATTCTCCAACTTCACATTAATTAGATTTCTAAGTCATTTTTTTTTCATGTAATAGAAATTTGAGATTTATTGTGAAAGCTTTCTGTTCTCAAGGAATTTGGCCAGTTTTCATGCTTATCTCTTCCTTGATCATTTTTTTAATACCAAATAGAAATGGGGTTATATGAACAATGCTTTAAAATGGCCTAAGTTAAATAGTGCAAGGGGAAAAGGAAACTACAAACTCCAGGAAAATGAAAACTGATAAAGGAAAAAAGTTATTATAAAACATTTCTTGGTTCTTCAGTGAAATTTCATATTGTCAAAATATAAATCCTTTTTATTAAATTTCAATGTTTAGAAGCTACAGAGAGACAACATACAGATATAACTTTGATTATAGGAAATACAATAAATGCTGTTAATATTGTCAGTGTAAAAGTTCAAATTATAGAAGTTTGAAAGGCAGAAGGGGGAATAAGAATGTGAGGGGGCTAACTTCACCTCATGAAGAAAGACCCAAAAGATACTATATAACTAATGGAATTAGAGGTGAAAGGGTCAGTATATGACCAAAAGTTGCCAAAGAAGACATACTACCCAACCAATAGCTACTGCCCTCTGCTTCTTAGTAACAGAATGCCAGTTTTATCCAGAGTGTCCAAGAGCCCAGCCACAGGCCAGGGGTCATTCACAAAGCAATGATTTCCAACACTGGCTGCACCCTGGAACTACCAGTTATAATTTAATTGACCTAGGGTAAAGTTTGGGAGAAGGCAATGGCACCCCACTTCAGAACTCTTGCCTGGAAAATCCTATGGATGGAGAAGCCTGGTGGGCTGAAGTCTGCGGGGTCGCTAAGAGTCGGACACGACTGAGTGACTTCACTTTCACTTTTATGCATTGGAGAAGAAACTGGCAACCCACTCCAGTGTTCTTGCCTGGAGAATCCCAGGGACGGGGGAGCCTGGTGCGCTGCCGTCTGTGGGGTCACACAGAGTTGGACACGACTGAAGCAACTGAGCAGCAAGGTAGAGTTTCTTATCTTGACACTACTGACATTTTAGACTGAATAAGTCTTTGTTGTGGGGGGTTGTACTGTGCACTGTAGGATATTTAGCAGTATTTTAGCCTTTCCCCATGAAATATCAGGAACACTGCACCCCTAACCATGACAATCAGAAATAGCACCAGACATTGCCAAATATCCCATGGGGAAGTGGGAAATCACCCCTGGTTGGAAACCACTAAACTAGGAGAAGACCATGTCCACATCACGACATCTTAAAATATCCCTAGAAGATTCTAATACGCAGCTAAGGTTGAGAACCACAGATCTAAATGATGATGTCAATCCCCCCCCCCCTTTTTTTTTTTTTGCAGGTTTCTGTAACTCCCTGGCAGTAAGACGTGGCCATGTGATATTGTTCAGTCGTTAAGTCGTGTACGACTCTTTGGCACCCCTTGGACTGCAGCACGCCAGGCTTCCCTGTCCTTCCCTATCTCCTGGAGTATGCTCAAATTCATGTCCATTGAGTCAGTGATACTGTCTAACTATTTCATTCTCTGCCACCCTCTTCTTTTGTAATATAGCTCTGGCCAATGAGATTTAAGTAGAGGTTTGCTAGTGGGAGGAGGTCTAATAAATCTTAGGCTTTCATGATAAAAGGCAACCCACACAACTTCTGTTTCTCATCTAGTCTCTTCTTTCTTGCTCGTATGCAGATGTGATGTTTGGAGCTGCAGCAGCCATCTTGTAATCCAAAAGAGATAAGCTTGAATACAAAAACTAGTCTATTAAGGATAGGAGAAAGGAAAGCTAAAGAACCTGGGCCCCCACTGGCAGTTTTTGGCAGCTGAACTGGCAATGAACTGGATTTATTACGTGAGAAAAATATCTCCATATGCATTTAGGTCACTGTGGTCAGCTTTCTATTATTTGAGTGGAAAGCAATCACAACTGCTATAGTTTCAAATGTAATGGAGACAGGAAGTAAAAACGTCTAATACCATATTGGTGGAATGGGGCACAGGAGGAGAAAGAGTAGTATAAACAAGCTAAAGACTCATCTCTCATAACAGGAAGTCTAAAGGGATACATCAAAAATAGTTATATGTATCTCAAAAACTAAAAGCATATGTCCATATAAACACTTGCACTTGAATGTTCATAGCAGCCTTATTCATAATAGTCCCCAAAAGGAAACAAACAAAATGTTCTTTATCACCTGATTAATGGATAAACAAAGAATGGTATATCCATAGAATGGAATATTATTTTTGTTCACTCGCTCAGTTGTGTCTGACTCTTTGTGACCCCATGGACTGCAGCACACCAGGCTTCTCTGTCCTTTACCATCTCCCAGAGCTTGCTCAAACTCTAGTCCACAGAACCAGTGATGCCATCCAACCATCGCAGCCTCTGTCATCCCCTTCTCCTCCTGTCTTTCCCAGCATCAGGGTCTTTTCCAATGACCGAGCTCTTCACATCTGGTGGCGAAAGTATTGGAGCCTTAGCTTCAGCAGCAGTCCATCCAATGAATGTTCAGGGTTGATTTCCTTTAGGATTGACTGGTTTAGTCTCCTTGCTGTCCAAGGGACTCTCAAGAGTCTTCTCCAGCATCACAGTTTGAAGGCATCAATTATTTGGCACTCAGGCATTTTTATTGTCCAGTTCTCACATCCATACATGACCACAGAAAAAAAACCATAGCTTTGATGATATGGACCTTTCAAGGCCAAGTAATGTCTCTGCTTTTTAATATGCTGTCTAGGTTTGTCATAGCTTTTCTTTCTAGGAGAAAAGTGAAAGTTGCTCAGTCGTGTCCAGCTCTTTGCAACAGTATGGACTGCATCATGCCAGACTTCCCTGTCCATCACCAGCTCCCAGAGTTTACTCAAACTCATGTCCATTGAGTTGATGATGCTATCAACTGTCTCATCCTCTGTCTTCCCCTTCTCCTGTCTTCAATCTTTCCCAGCATCAGGGTCTTATCAAATGAGTCAGTTCTTCACATCAGGTGGCCAGAGTATTGGTGTTTCAGCTTCAGCATCAGTCCTTCCAATGAATATTGAGGATTGATTTCCTTTAGGATGGTTGGATCTCCTTGCAGTCCAAGAGACTCTCAAGAGTCTTCTTCAATACCACAATTCAAAAGCATCAGTTCTTCGGTACTCAGCTTTCTTTTTACGGTCCATAGAATTCTCCAGGCCAAAATACTGGAGTGGGTAGCCAGTTCTCTTCTCCAGGGAATCTTCCCAACCCAGGGATCAAACCCAGGTCTCCCACCTTCCAGGCAGACTCTTTACCAGTTGAGCCACCAGGAAAGCCCAAGCGTCTTTTAATTTCGTGGCTGCAGTCACTGTCCACAGTCATTTTGGAGCTCAAGAAAATAACGTCTGTCACTGTTTCCATTATTTCCCCATTTATTTGCCATGAAGTGATGGGATCAGATGCCACGATCTTAGGTTTTTGAATGCTGAGTTTTAAGTTTTTTCACTCTCTTTTTCATTCACAAAGAAAGTGCTTTTTCACTCTCTTTTTTCACCTTCATCAAGAGGCTTTAATTCCTCTTGGCTTTCTGCCGTAAGAACGGTATCATCTGCATATCTGAGGTTATTGATATTTCCTCGAGCAATCTTGATTCCGGTTTGTGCTTCATCCAGCCCAGCGTTTCACATGATGTACTCTGCATATAAGTTAAATAAGGAGGGTGGCAATATACAGCCTTGACGTACTCCTTTCCCAATTTGGAACTAGTCCATCGCCTCATGTCTGCTTCTAACTGTCTCTTCTTGACCTGCTGTATTGCTGCATCTCCCTGTCCACCCTGTCCACTGAAGCCAGGGTAGGCAAGGCATGAGCTTAAAAGGCTGGAAGACTCAAGGAGCCATAGGAACTGCAGGCACGTTTATTCTCTCCTGGCTGGCACGGCAGCCGTAACACAGCCTCTATCCTGGCTGGCAGAGCAGCCATAGCAGCTGCGTTCTCTCCTCTCCTGGCTGACCCAACAAACAGCTATGAGAAAGCAGTAAGTCCCCTGGCTTTAAGGGTGGAGCTGATACAGGGGTGCCACACGAAGTAGCCCACAACCAAGTGAGTACCTCGTGACACACATACGCAGTGCTACAAATGATCTCAGCTGTTACATAGTCACTATGTACAAAGCAGGAAAGCCTGAACACGCCATCTTGGCCAATTTCCTCTCTCCCCACACCTGTGTACAGGTTTCCCTGTACGTTGTTATCTGTTCTCTGCATAAGGTGGTCTGGTATTCCCATCTCTTTCATAATTTTCCAGTTTGTTGTGATCTACAGAGTCAAAGGCTTTTAGTGCAGTAAAGAAAGCAGAACTAGATGTTTTTCTGGGATTCTCTCACTTTTTCTATGACCCAATGGATGCTGGCAATTTGATCTCTCGTTCCTCTGCCTTTTCTAAATCCAGTTTCTACATCTGGAATTTCTCAGTTCACATGCTGTTGAAGCCTAGCTTGAAGGATTTTGAGCATTATTATGCTGGCATGTGAGATGAGTGCAATTGTGCGATAGTTTGAGCGTTCTTTGGCATTGCCTTTCTTTGGGATTGGAATGNATCCAGTTTCTACATCTGGAATTTCTCAGTTCACATGCTGTTGAAGCCTAGCTTGAAGGATTTTGAGCATTATTATGCTGGCATGTGAGATGAGTGCAATTGTGCGATAGTTTGAGCGTTCTTTGGCATTGCCTTTCTTTGGGATTGGAATGAAAACTGACATTTTCCAGTCCTGTGGCACTGCTGAGTTTTCCAAATTTGCTGGCATATTGAGTGCAGCACTTTATAACAGCATCATCTTTTAGGATTTGAAATAGCTAAGCTGGAATTCCATCACCTCCACCAGCTTTGTTTGTGGTGATGCTTCCCAAGACCCACTTAACTTCACACTCCAGGATATCTGGCTTTAGGTGAGTGATCACACCATCATGGTTATCTGGGTCATAAGATCTTTGTACAGCTCTTCTGTGTATTCTTGCCACTTCTTCTTAATATCTTCCTCCTCTGTTAGGTCCATACTGTTTCTGTCCTTTATTGTGCCTATCTTTGCATGAAATGTTCTCTTGGTATCTCTAATATTATTCAGTCCTAAAAAGGAATGAAATACTTATATATAGCACAACATAGATGAAACTTGAAAACACTTTGCTAAGTGAAAGAAGCCAGATAACAAAATATTATATATTGTGTGATTCTATTTCTATGAAATGTCTAGATGAATCAAATCCATAGAAACATAAAGGAGATTATTATTTGTCAGCAGTTGGGGGGTGGAGCAATTAGGAATGACTGCTAATGAATAATTTTGGGGGGGTGGATAAAAATGTTCTAGAATCAGATAGTGGTGATGGTCACACAACATTGTGTATATACCAAAAACAAACAAACAAACCCATTTAATTGTACTCTTTAAAACAGTGAATTTTGTTACATGTGAATTGTATGTCAATAAAAAACAAAACAAAAACAAGAACAGAAAAAGCTGTGTCAGTGAAGTATTGGAGATATGGAAGGATTCATGGAAAGGCAGACTTCAAAGTACTTTTTTATTAGGAGCAAGAAACAATTGTTTTTCATTATTGGCCCTTCTGTATCTTTTTTTTTTTTTTCTTAACATGTTCTTGTTACTTTGGTAGAAGAAAATTTAAAGGAAAAAAGTGGTACAAGAATATTTCTTTATAGACTTGGCTAAGCTAGTGACTCTAGTAAGGAAGAATTTTCTCTCATTTCTAGGCAGGTTGCCAATTTACATCCCTTTCCTTTCCCTCTGGTCTCTGCCAATATGGTGTCAGACACTGAAAACTAGCTTCGAAGTAAGAAAGCATCTAAGGAAAATAAAAAACACATTCTTAACTAAAATCACACACTTGTAATTCTTCAGGCCCATGACTATCACAATGGTTTTCACAATGGAGAAAAAGTGAAGAGTATCTAACTCAAAAATAAATTCCACATCTCTTTAAAAGCTTTACACAAAAAAATTTTAAAAGAGCATGTTGAACAGCAAAAACCTCTCACCCCAATCCAGAGCTCAGTTCCAAACCAGTAAGGACCAGTGTACATGGACATTAAAGACAGACCTCTGCAGATGTCAAAGCAAAAAATGCAGGCTCCTCCTGGGCGATCTATTTTCCTGAAGCAGGTACTTTGCCCCTGCAAATAATGGACTTTTGGACTCTGAGGGAGAGGGAGAGGGTGGGATGATGTGGGAGAATGGCATTGAAACATGTATAATATCATGTAAGAATCAAATCGCCAGTCTATGTTTGATGCAGGATACAGGATGCTTGGGGCAGGTGCACGGGGATGATCCAGAGAGATGATATGGGGTGGGAGGTGGGAGGGGGGTTCAGGATTGGGAACTCATGTACACCCGTGGCTGATTCGTGTCAATGTATGACAAAACCAATACAGTATTGTAAAGTAAAATAAAGTAAAAATTAAANCTGGGTCATAAGATCTTTGTACAGCTCTTCTGTGTATTCTTGCCACTTCTTCTTAATATCTTCCTCCTCTGTTAGGTCCATACTGTTTCTGTCCTTTATTGTGCCTATCTTTGCATGAAATGTTCTCTTGGTATCTCTAATATTATTCAGTCCTAAAAAGGAATGAAATACTTATATATAGCACAACATAGATGAAACTTGAAAACACTTTGCTAAGTGAAAGAAGCCAGATAACAAAATATTATATATTGTGTGATTCTATTTCTATGAAATGTCTAGATGAATCAAATCCATAGAAACATAAAGGAGATTATTATTTGTCAGCAGTTGGGGGGTGGAGCAATTAGGAATGACTGCTAATGAATAATTTTGGGGGGGTGGATAAAAATGTTCTAGAATCAGATAGTGGTGATGGTCACACAACATTGTGTATATACCAAAAACAAACAAACAAACCCATTTAATTGTACTCTTTAAAACAGTGAATTTTGTTACATGTGAATTGTATGTCAATAAAAAACAAAACAAAAACAAGAACAGAAAAAGCTGTGTCAGTGAAGTATTGGAGATATGGAAGGATTCATGGAAAGGCAGACTTCAAAGTACTTTTTTATTAGGAGCAAGAAACAATTGTTTTTCATTATTGGCCCTTCTGTATCTTTTTTTTTTTTTTCTTAACATGTTCTTGTTACTTTGGTAGAAGAAAATTTAAAGGAAAAAAGTGGTACAAGAATATTTCTTTATAGACTTGGCTAAGCTAGTGACTCTAGTAAGGAAGAATTTTCTCTCATTTCTAGGCAGGTTGCCAATTTACATCCCTTTCCTTTCCCTCTGGTCTCTGCCAATATGGTGTCAGACACTGAAAACTAGCTTCGAAGTAAGAAAGCATCTAAGGAAAATAAAAAACACATTCTTAACTAAAATCACACACTTGTAATTCTTCAGGCCCATGACTATCACAATGGTTTTCACAATGGAGAAAAAGTGAAGAGTATCTAACTCAAAAATAAATTCCACATCTCTTTAAAAGCTTTACACAAAAAAATTTTAAAAGAGCATGTTGAACAGCAAAAACCTCTCACCCCAATCCAGAGCTCAGTTCCAAACCAGTAAGGACCAGTGTACATGGACATTAAAGACAGACCTCTGCAGATGTCAAAGCAAAAAATGCAGGCTCCTCCTGGGCGATCTATTTTCCTGAAGCAGGTACTTTGCCCCTGCAAATAATGGACTTTTGGACTCTGAGGGAGAGGGAGAGGGTGGGATGATGTGGGAGAATGGCATTGAAACATGTATAATATCATGTAAGAATCAAATCGCCAGTCTATGTTTGATGCAGGATACAGGATGCTTGGGGCAGGTGCACGGGGATGATCCAGAGAGATGATATGGGGTGGGAGGTGGGAGGGGGGTTCAGGATTGGGAACTCATGTACACCCGTGGCTGATTCGTGTCAATGTATGACAAAACCAATACAGTATTGTAAAGTAAAATAAAGTAAAAATTAAAATTAAAAAAAATAATTAAATATATTGTGAAATCTAAAAAGAAAGTTGTGTAATCCAAGGCTTTTAATCAATTGATCCTTAATGAATTCACAGCCCCAACTTCTTACAAGCTGCAATTCTAGAAGGAAAAAAAAAAGACACACTTTCATAAGATGCCCCATGATTTCAGCAGCTGATTGAATGCTTGATGGCTGGGAGTGACCCTGGAGAGGGATGGTGTGTTTCTCCACACCCTCACCCTCACCCCTGAGTCTGTCTCCCTGTGACTTCTGCCACATCCGTAAGTGAACATAAAGCAAATGGATTCAAGTGTAGATTTAGTTTCTCCTGGCTACTTCTGGTGTTTGCCCAACCCAGAAGAACAAATGACTCTCTACTTAGAGTGAGGAGCAAAAATTTCTGGCTTCTAACACGGATGAAGACTCCCCTGAAGTCAATCTGTGCCACTTTAAATCTTCAGGCCCAGCAAGATTTTATTTTCCACTCAACCCGCTTTTTATATCACAATCTCACATTTTCTCTCTACTTTCTTTAAGCATCCTGACTCTCATGTGCCTTGGCCCCTCACCACCCACCCAAGGGAATTTTTCATATTCTCAAGGAGTTACAGGGGATAGACAGAGGAACTCAGATGCTGTCAATCGGTCCCTCATCTTGCCAACCTCACTGCCTGCCTTGGTCTTATTTTCACCACGCACCACAGCAAGCAGGCTCAGACTGGAGGATTCTGATCTATTTTAGTCACTAACCCATATAATGCTTCCCAAGGGCATTGCCATTTTGAGTCTAGAAAGCGTATATGAGGCAAAGGAAAAATGATGGTAGAATGTCCCATGGTGTGGTTAACAGTCGGGAAGAATTTGGGTCCCATTTCGCACACCAGCCCTCATAATGAGGAACAGGGCAACCCCTCTACACACACACCTGGAATGAGTGTCTGGTTGGCTGCGGACAGCACCAGGCTCACCTGCTAGCTTCGTAACATCTGTGAAAATAAGCCTCTCTTTCCCAACGAAAGTGAAAAAGAAAGTGAAAGTCGCTCAGTCGTGTCTGACTCTTTGTGACCCCATGGACTATAGAGTCCATGGAATTCTNAGGCTCACCTGCTAGCTTCGTAACATCTGTGAAAATAAGCCTCTCTTTCCCAACGAAAGTGAAAAAGAAAGTGAAAGTCGCTCAGTCGTGTCTGACTCTTTGTGACCCCATGGACTATAGAGTCCATGGAATTCTCCAAGCCAGAGTACTGGAGTAGGCAGCCTTTCCCTTCTCCAGGGGATCTTCCCAAGCCAGGGCTCAATCTGTGTCTCCAGCATTGCAGGCGGATTCTTTACCAGTTGAGCCACAAGGGAAGCTCTGTAGAAGCCCTCTTTCCCAATAGTTTCAAAATCGAATCCCCCTGGCTTAGTTCAAGTCATTTGAACTGTGTCCAAGTCAGAGGATCCTGACTGGCCGTGCCCAGGTCACGTGCCTGGAATACATTAACTGATTGAGTAGGAGGGAAACCAGGGTTAAATTATGAAAAAGGGTGGGGATGAATGTCAGGCTAGAACAATGGCTTTCTATATATCTACTTAAAAAACAAGAAAAACTGAGGACACAGTGGGAACATCAAAGACATTCATGATCCCTAGACAGATGTATCTTTGGGAACAATCTCTATATACCTTTTTGTAACATGGTCTTTTTCACATATTTATTGAGCATTGAGTGTACCCAGTAATCTAAGCTAAGCAAGAAGTGTGGGACAGTAAGACTGGATCATAAAGTAAGCATACTTGAAGATCTCTTCATCTAAGTGACCAAACTGTCCCAAGAAGCTTCCATCTATATACTCACAGTGACCCCCTTCTCTTCCCGAGTCCCAGCACAGCCCAGGTAGAAAACCGTCCTTGCACAGAATTGGGCTCTTCCCAGGAAGGCATTTTCAGGAGTCTCCACCTTCACCTCACATCTCCGAGGCTCACAAGTTGGGAAAGCTGGAGTCTTTCACACCCTTTCACCTCCTTGTGGGAGGTGGCAGGTCCCTCCTGGTGACCTTCCCTCCTGCTCCCCATCCCAGGTTGGCTGGGAATGGTTTAAGGGGGACCTTTCCAGGGCCATTTACGTTTTAGTCACAGGGCCTGAGAAAGCTAACTGGTGGAATTTCAGACATCAAACTGCCATGGAGGAAACTCGATCATTTGATGTCAGGCAGCCCTGAGTTTGAGTCTTAGCTTTGCCACTTTTTAGAAGTTTGTGTCTTTGGGAGAAATATTTCATCTCACCAAGTCTCCAGTTACTCCGAGGATTAATTTAAAAGAATGGCTGTATTTCAAATACTCATCAGGAGATTTTATTTAGACTAGGCATCCAGTAAGCATAATGTTATTTTCTCATTAATAGCATTTATTTACAGTGGAGTACAATCCTCAAAATTCTCCAAGCCAGGCTTCAGCAATACGTGAACCGTGAACTCCCTGATGTTCAAGCTGGTTTTAGAAAAGGCAGAGGAACAAGAGATCAAATTGCCAACATCTTCTGGATCATGGAAAAAGCAAGAGAGTTCCAGAAAAACATCTACTTCTGCTTTATTGACTATGCCAAAGCCTTTGACTGTGTGGATCACAATAAA
>SJYV01045352.1:1417400-1569968 GCA_006410875.1 Neotragus pygmaeus | reverse complement strand
TTTCCCATTCTGTTGTTTTCCTCTATTTCTTTGCATTGATCTCTGAGGAAGGCTTTTTTATCTCTCCTTGCTGTTCTTTGAAACTTTGCATTCAGATGGAAATATCTTTCCTTTTATCCTTTGCTTTTCACTTCTCTTCTTTTCACAGCTATTTGTAACGCCTCCTCAGACAGCCATTTTGCTTTTTTGCATTTCTTTTCCATGAGGAAGGATGGTCTTGATCCCTGTCTCCTGTACAAAGTCACGAACCTCCGTCCATAGTTCATCAGACACTCTATCAGATCTAGTCCCTTAAATCTATTTCTCACTTCCACTGTATAATCATAAGGGATTTGATTTAGGTCATATCTGAATGGTTTCATTATAGGGGACTGGAACTCAAAAGTAGGAAGTCAAGAAATACCTGGAGTAACAGGCAAATTTGGCCTTGGAGTACGGAATGAAGCAGGGCAAAGACTAATAGAGTTTTGCCAAGAGAACGTTCTGGTCATAGCAAACATTCTCTTCCAACAATACAAAAGAAGACTCTACACATGGACATCACCAGATGGTCAACACCGTAATCAGATTGATTATATTCTTTGCAGTCAAAGATGGAGAAGCTCTATACAGTCAACAAAACCAAGACCAGCAGCTGACTGTGGCTCAGATCATGAACTCCTTATTGCCAAATTCAAACTTAAATTGAAGAAAGTGGGGAGAACCACTAGACCATTCTTATTATTAGTGAAATGCAAATCAAAACTACAATAAGTTATCGCCTCTCATTGGTCAGAATGGCCATCATCAAAAAATCTACTAACAGTAAATGTTGAAAAGGATGTGGAGAAAAGGAAATCCTCTTGCAGTGTTGGTGGGAAAGTAAATTGATATAGTCACTGTGGAGAACAGTATGGAGATTTCTTTAAAAAAAAAAAGTGAGGGGAATAAAGCTACCACATGACTCAGCAATTCCATTACTGGCATCTACCCTGAGAAAACCACAATTCTAAAAGACACATGTACCCTAATGTTCATTTCAGCACTATTTACAACAGCTAAGACATGAAAGCAACCTAGATGTCCATCAACAGATGAATGGATAAAGAAGCTGTGGTACATAAATCCAATGGAATATTATTCAGACATAAAAAGAAATTTGAGTCAGTTCTAATGAGGTAGATAAAGCTAGATGCTGTTATCCAGAGTGAAGTAAGTTATGAAGAGAAAAATAAATATGGTATTTTAATGCATATAGATGGAATCTAGAAAAATGGTACTGATGAACTTATTTATAGGGCAGCAGTAGAGACACAGATATAGAGAACAGGCTTATGGACCAATGGGGGAAGGAGAGGGTAGGATGAAATGAGAGAGTAGCATGGAAACATACACTACCATATATAAAGTGGCCAGTTGGAATTTGCTATGTGATGCAGTAAACTCAACCCCGTACTCTGTGACAACCTAGAGGGATAGGTTGGGGTGGGAGGTAAAAGAGAGGTTCAAGAGAGAGGGGACATGTGTATACCTATGACTGATTCCTGTTATGTATGGCTGAAACTCCCATTACTTCATGGGAAATAGAAGGGGAAACAGTGGAAACAGTGTCAGACTTTATTTTGGGGGGCTCCAAAATCACTGCAGATGGTGACTGCAGCCATGAAATTAGAAGACGCTTACTCCTTGGAAGAAAAGTTATGACCAACCTAGATAGTATATTCAAAAGCAGAGATGTTACTTTGCCGACTAAGGTCCATCTAGTCAAGGCTATGGTTTTTCCTGTGGTCATGTATGGATGTGAGAGTTGGACTGTGAAGAAGGCTGANAGTTATGACCAACCTAGATAGTATATTCAAAAGCAGAGATGTTACTTTGCCGACTAAGGTCCATCTAGTCAAGGCTATGGTTTTTCCTGTGGTCACGTATGGATGTGAGAGTTGGACTGTGAAGAAGGCTGAGCACCAAAGAGTTGATGCTTTTGAACTGTGGTGTTGGAGAAGACTCTTGAGAGTCCCTTGGACTGCGAGGGGATCCAACCAGTCCATTCTGAAGGAGATCAGCCCTGGGATTTCTTTGGAAGGAATGATGGTAAAGCTGAAACTCCAATACTTTGGCCACCTGATGCGAAGAATTGACTCATTGGAAAAGACTCTGATGCAGGGAGGGATTGGGGGCAGAAGGAGAAGGCGACGACAGAGGATGAGATGGCTGGATGGCATCACTGACTCGATGGACGTGAGTGTGAGTCAACTCTGAGAGATGGTAATGAACAGGGAGGCTTGGCGTGCTGCAATTCATGGGGTCGCAAAGAGTCGGACATGACTGAGCGACTGAACTGAACTGAACTGAACACTGGGATCTGAACCTGCTTTGCTGATTGACCTCTGCCAAGTCCCTGCCTGTCTCTGGGCAATGAGGCTTGAGCTAGATGAATTGCCTCCTCTGAGAACCTGGGACTGCCGAGTGCAGGGCGTGCTGGAAGCCCAATGCCAGAGGGTGGCATGGTGCACCTGTGTGTGTATGTGTTTTCGGGGATAATGAGTATACGTGGGTCCTTTCGCACTGGGTGGATGGAGCTGTTACTCCCAGAAACCCCCAAATCCGTGTAGATAGAGAGCCATGGCAGTCACTTCAGTGTTTGGGAAAACCTGGGAGGCAGGCAGGGAGACCAGTCTGCAAAAGACAAAGGTTGAGTTGCCAGTGAGTGCTGGTTGCCCCCTTTCCTTCCCTGGGCTGCTGGGAAGGTGCAAGGCGGCTAGGTGGGCCAGGGTGAGCCCTCAGCAACTCTATCTCCGTGGAAAAGGGCAGGGCAGGCTCAGGCCTCCTATGGGGTGCTGGCAGGCAGCCAGGCCTCGCTGTTGATGTTCTGCAGCTAAATTGGGTCCAGCTGTTGCCCTGGAATCTGATATTAACAAACGTGTTCCTAGGGCAGCCCTGAGCCTGCAGCTCAGTTCCGGTAGTTTGAGAGGGCCCTGGGCCCACTGGACCTCACGTGGGTCATTCTTTCTGTGGGCAGGGTTCCCCAGCTGGGCTGGTATATGGCCCGGTTATCATGCTCATCAAGTATCTGGTCAAGATGATGGGCTGGTCTCTTTCAAAAGTGACTGAATCTCACTTCTTCATCTTGGGAGTCAGCTCCAGACCAGCTTGATTCCTTAATTTCTTTTTTTTTAATCCCACTATCTTTATAATATTATATATATTACATACATAATATTTTTTTTCTTAATTTTTACTTATTTTTGGCCGCACTGGGGCTTCGTTGTTGGTCAGTCTTTCCTAGTTGCAGCGCTCGGGCTTCTCGCTGTGACGGCTTCTCTTGTTCCGGAACACAAGACCTAGGTGTACTGGCTCAGTAGTTGTGGCACACAGGCTTTGTTGCTCTGTGGCATGTGGGATCTTCTCAAACCAAGGATCAAACCCACGTCTCCCACACTGGCAGGTGGATTATAAACCACTGGACCACCAGAGGAGTCCAACTAGCTTGAGCTCACGTGTCGTTCAATGTGCTTTCTTTCACACAAGGCTCTCTCTCCACCGAGCTTGGGAGGGTCAGGCTGCTTAGAGCCAGGGGTTTGGAGTGGGAGTGTGGGTGAATCCAGGAGCCCCAAGCTGGTCCATTGCATGCCTAGGTTGTGAGCTCTACAGGACATCCTTCTTCTTTCCCACTCCTTCGAATCCTCTCTCCCTTTTTTATTTCCTGCCTTCCTTCCAGGCTATTATGTGGCAATACCTAAGTCAATACTCACAGTAATCCTGCAAGGTAGGCCGTATTATCTGCTCAGAGCTACTGTTGAATAACCTGATGGAGGACATGACGGCAGAGGCTGGTGGGTCCACAGTTTAAACGCAGGTCTGGCTGACTCCAGGTCGGTGTTTCACCTACTCTTCCTGATGTGCTTCTCCAGCCCTAGTCTGGCAGCGGGGATAACCAGATGACTCAGATCCCTGCCCCAGGGAACTGGCAGTGCAGGGAACAGTGAATAACCATGAGATAGAGAAGGGGGCAAAGCAGGGCCAGAGATCATGGCACAGGTTCAAACCTAGGGCCGTCCATACATCCCTGTGACTGAAGCCACTTCTGGGCTGCCCTCGGCATTGGTGGCTCTCTGAAGGGGAGCAGGACATGACAGCTCAGTGCAATGTGAGATTCCAGGTCAGCTGTTGGATCAGGAGAAAAATGTTTCAAAGTACATGAATTAGGGCAATTAATGGTTTTTCCATTAGTCATGTATGNTTTTTTATAGTTTGTCCCACACATGAATTTTTATTTCAATGATTAAGTAGGAATATCAAGAGCAGTAAGGTTTATAACTTTTCTGACTTCAGAACAATTTTAAAAAGAAGCATATCTACTTATCCTCCTATTAAAATTTAGATCACTGCTGTAAAAAAGATGTATGCTCTGCATTTAAGAATTACAGCCCTCTCTTTAGACAAATAGCACAACTGTAGTTTATCATAATTTTACTAAGTTGAGTAATGAATAGACTTTTGTGTCTCTTTCCACTTCCTAAGGGTCTGTCTTTCTTTTACAGTTTCTTATCAAGGCCAGCAGACATCCTACATCTGCCTTCAAACCCTTAACAGGGGTTTGAAGTTGAGAGGTGCTTCATATGGGGTTATCTTGCTCTGCTTCTTGGAGCCTAAGTCAAATAGTTCGACTGTAAAAAACACTAAAAATAAACAATATATTGTCTCGTGCCTTCGCTTTCTCTTCCTTTTCTAAATAAGAGCTGCATTGTATGGCATGTCTGTGGAATTTATAGTTTCCTACAGTGAAAGAAGTGCTGAGCAGATCTTTACTATTCTTCAGATATCCTGAATTGTTAAAACAAATGTGGCATTTGTATTTGGAAGCAGCTACAACTTTAAGTGAGTGAAGTTGATTTATTAGAATATTTTGTAAAATTTCAAAGGTATTTTTTCATTCTTTGACATAATTCATTCTGTCCACTCCTGAATTAAGACTGAGAAAAGTGGGAAAACAGCATAGTTAAAAGCTCTTGTGTAAGACTACTCAGTGTTGGAAATTATCCTGAGAAGTTTTAAATCAGTCCACCTAGTTGAGTAATTCAATCCTGGAAATCATTCAGAAAAAAGATCAAAGAAATTGATTTTCCTAGCAAATGTTTTTTCCTCTTTCACTTTTTTTTTTTTTTNCTAGATGAATTGCCTCCTCTGAGAACCTGGGACTGCCGAGTGCAGGGCGTGCTGGAAGCCCAATGCCAGAGGGTGGCATGGTGCACCTGTGTGTGTATGTGTTTTCGGGGATAATGAGTATACGTGGGTCCTTTCGCACTGGGTGGATGGAGCTGTTACTCCCAGAAACCCCCAAATCCGTGTAGATAGAGAGCCATGGCAGTCACTTCAGTGTTTGGGAAAACCTGGGAGGCAGGCAGGGAGACCAGTCTGCAAAAGACAAAGGTTGAGTTGCCAGTGAGTGCTGGTTGCCCCCTTTCCTTCCCTGGGCTGCTGGGAAGGTGCAAGGCGGCTAGGTGGGCCAGGGTGAGCCCTCAGCAACTCTATCTCCGTGGAAAAGGGCAGGGCAGGCTCAGGCCTCCTATGGGGTGCTGGCAGGCAGCCAGGCCTCGCTGTTGATGTTCTGCAGCTAAATTGGGTCCAGCTGTTGCCCTGGAATCTGATATTAACAAACGTGTTCCTAGGGCAGCCCTGAGCCTGCAGCTCAGTTCCGGTAGTTTGAGAGGGCCCTGGGCCCACTGGACCTCACGTGGGTCATTCTTTCTGTGGGCAGGGTTCCCCAGCTGGGCTGGTATATGGCCCGGTTATCATGCTCATCAAGTATCTGGTCAAGATGATGGGCTGGTCTCTTTCAAAAGTGACTGAATCTCACTTCTTCATCTTGGGAGTCAGCTCCAGACCAGCTTGATTCCTTAATTTCTTTTTTTTTAATCCCACTATCTTTATAATATTATATATATTACATACATAATATTTTTTTTCTTAATTTTTACTTATTTTTGGCCGCACTGGGGCTTCGTTGTTGGTCAGTCTTTCCTAGTTGCAGCGCTCGGGCTTCTCGCTGTGACGGCTTCTCTTGTTCCGGAACACAAGACCTAGGTGTACTGGCTCAGTAGTTGTGGCACACAGGCTTTGTTGCTCTGTGGCATGTGGGATCTTCTCAAACCAAGGATCAAACCCACGTCTCCCACACTGGCAGGTGGATTATAAACCACTGGACCACCAGAGGAGTCCAACTAGCTTGAGCTCACGTGTCGTTCAATGTGCTTTCTTTCACACAAGGCTCTCTCTCCACCGAGCTTGGGAGGGTCAGGCTGCTTAGAGCCAGGGGTTTGGAGTGGGAGTGTGGGTGAATCCAGGAGCCCCAAGCTGGTCCATTGCATGCCTAGGTTGTGAGCTCTACAGGACATCCTTCTTCTTTCCCACTCCTTCGAATCCTCTCTCCCTTTTTTATTTCCTGCCTTCCTTCCAGGCTATTATGTGGCAATACCTAAGTCAATACTCACAGTAATCCTGCAAGGTAGGCCGTATTATCTGCTCAGAGCTACTGTTGAATAACCTGATGGAGGACATGACGGCAGAGGCTGGTGGGTCCACAGTTTAAACGCAGGTCTGGCTGACTCCAGGTCGGTGTTTCACCTACTCTTCCTGATGTGCTTCTCCAGCCCTAGTCTGGCAGCGGGGATAACCAGATGACTCAGATCCCTGCCCCAGGGAACTGGCAGTGCAGGGAACAGTGAATAACCATGAGATAGAGAAGGGGGCAAAGCAGGGCCAGAGATCATGGCACAGGTTCAAACCTAGGGCCGTCCATACATCCCTGTGACTGAAGCCACTTCTGGGCTGCCCTCGGCATTGGTGGCTCTCTGAAGGGGAGCAGGACATGACAGCTCAGTGCAATGTGAGATTCCAGGTCAGCTGTTGGATCAGGAGAAAAATGTTTCAAAGTACATGAATTAGGGCAATTAATGGTTTTTCCATTAGTCATGTATGGATGTGAGAGTTGGACCATAAAGAAAGCTGAGCACTGAAGAATTGATGCCTTTGAGCTGTGGTGTTGGAGAAGACTCTTGAGAGTCCCTTGGACTGTAAGGAGATCCAACCAGTCCATCCTAAAGGAGATGAGTCCTGGGTGTTCATTGAAAGGACTGATGTTGAAGCTGAAACTCCAATACTTTGGCCACCTGATGCAAAGAGATGACTCATTTGAAAAGACCCTTATGCTGGGAAAGACTGAGGGCAGGAGGAGAAGGGGACAACAGAGGATGAGTTGGCTGAATGGTATCACTGACTCACTGGACATAAGTTTGGGTAGGCTCCAGGAGTTGGTGATAGACAAGGACGCCCGGTGTGCTGTGGTTCATGGGGTTACAAAGAGTCAGACACGACTGAGCAACTGAACTGAACTGAATGAATTTAAATTTGGACTATAGTTTCGATGATAGTAAATATCAATTCAATATCAAATTCCCTTAGTTAATATTTAAATTGTGATTACATAAGAGAATTTCCGCTCTTAGGAGATACAGCTGAAATATCTCAGGATGGTGGGTCATGATGTCTCTAACTTCCTCTCCAATGGTTCAGCAAATACTAGTAGTAAGTATACACAGGTAGAGAGAAAGCAAAGAGGCAAAATGTTAACGACTGGTGACTTAGATGAAAGATATAAGGGTATTCACTGTATTGTTCTTGCCACCTTTCTGTAGACTTGAAATTCTTCCAAATGAAAAGTTAAAGAAAAGAAGGGGGAATAGTGAGAGGAGGCAGCAAAGGAGAAGAGCAGCAGGGAGAGGGCTGGCTCCTGGCAGCCAAGAGGGGACGTGAGTCCACAAAGGCAGCAAAGGCTGCAGGTAGGTGGGAAGGTGGGGGGCAACTGAAGAGCAGTCTGAGGGACTGTGGACAGGGCGCTGCAGTCTCGGGAATGCAGGAGAACCGGAGGCACCAGGAGTCGGGAGCATGTTCTCAAGGGTTTCTCCAGAGATGGGATGGCGGATGGCTGGGCAGGCAGGATTGGGCAAAGAACTTCTCAGATTGGGAGAGTCTTAAACCATTTGTTCAGGAGAGGCTAAAGGGCTGATGGG
Source organism: Neotragus pygmaeus (assembly GCA_006410875.1). NCBI lineage: Eukaryota > Metazoa > Chordata > Mammalia > Artiodactyla > Bovidae > Neotragus > Neotragus pygmaeus. The sequence continues at coordinate 1,561,920 of SJYV01045352.1, read as the reverse complement.
GAGAGAAGTGATGAAGAGCCAAAGGAGTCCACATTTTATTTCCTTCAGAGCTTTTATCAGTGTGCAATTATTTCATCTTAAGATAGTTATTATCTTCCTGTGTAAGCCTCGTGAAATGAAATGTATGCCCCTTGAAGGCAACCCCTTCATGTTATCTGTCATTTGCCCCTTATGTTAATCTTCACTGCTTTATCCCTTGCACACGTCAGGGGCTCAGTGTTTTTGAATAAATAAATGACAGGGTGTGTTTGTGTTCTGGGGCTACCATAGCAAGGACCACAGACTGGGAGTTTAAACAGCAGGAATATATTCCACTCCTGGAGGCTGGAAGCCTGAGATCAAGTCTGAGTCGGAGGGTTGGTTCCTTCTAAGGCCAGTGAGGAAGTGCCTCTCCGGGCCTCTCTCCTTGGCTCACAGATTGGCATCTTCTTCCTGTGAATCTTCGCAGCCCCTTTCCTCTTTGTGTGTTCTCCTCTGGGTCCACATCTCCCCTTTATTATAAGGGCACCAGTCATATTGAATTAGGACCACCCTAATGATTTTGTCTTAACTCACTTTCTCTGCTACCACCCTATTCCCAAATAAAGTCACACTCTGAGGTACTGATGATTGGGACATCTCTATATCAATTATGTATTCGTCGCTCAGTCATGTCTGACTCTTTGTGACCCCATGGACTGTAGCCCGCCAGGCTCTTCTGTCCACAGAATTCCCCAGGCAAGAATATTGGAGTGGGTTGCCATTCCAGTCTCCAGGGGATCTTCCTGACCCAGGGAATGAGCTGGGATCTACCGTATTGCAGGCAGATTCTTTACTGTCTGACCACCGGGGAGCCCAAACAGCGAACAGAGGGTGGTTATGGGAGGGTGCAATTCAACCTGTAAAGGGAAACAAGAAGGAGGGGGGTGAGAGGTGAAAGTGCGTTAGGGTGAGAGGACAGGGGGAAGGTGGGGCCTGGAGGGGAAGCCAGGGAAGCTGCAGGTGAGGCTGGAGCACCCACCTGAGCGTTAAAAGAAAAGACCTTTTTGTTGTGTGTGGCTCCAGAAAGTTGAACTAAAGCCAAAGGGAGGATGTTTGGGTTCAATTAAAGGGAAACCTGTAAGTTAAGAGGTGCGTATGTGAGCTCAGTCGTGCCCGACTCTTTGCTACTCCAAGGAGTAGCAAATTTTCCAGGCAAGAATACTGGAGCAGCTTGCCACTTCCTTCTCCATGGATGTTCCCGACCCAGGAATCAAACCTGTGTCTCTTATGTCTCCTGCATTGGCAGGTGGGTTTCTTTTCTTTTCTTTTCTTTTTTTTTTTTTTTTTACCACTAGTGCTATCTGGGAAGCCCAAGTTAAGAGACAGGACCCTGCAAAAACAGAGGCAGGTGCTCTGAGAGTGGGAAGCGAGCACTCCTCTGGGAAGGAGGAGGGACTGGTGGCATAGCAGGGCCAGGGANTTTTTTTTTTTTTTTTTTTTACCACTAGTGCTATCTGGGAAGCCCAAGTTAAGAGACAGGACCCTGCAAAAACAGAGGCAGGTGCTCTGAGAGTGGGAAGCGAGCACTCCTCTGGGAAGGAGGAGGGACTGGTGGCATAGCAGGGCCAGGGAGGCTGGCATTCCAGCCCGCAGCAGTCGACTGACTCGTTCACGCCTCAGTACTGTGAGCACTGCTTTGCGCCAGGCTCGGGCTGTGCTGAGGGAGCAGCTGTGGATGACATCTCTAGACTCTCCGGGGTCCGGGGAGAGGCGGCTGCAAAGGCCCTTTCTGGTTCCTTTGCTGCTGAGGTGTGGCTGGTGAGCTGACCACACCTGGGCAGCCCTGCAGGGAGCAGAGGGACAGGACCACCAGACTAACGGGGCTCCACTCACACGCGCCTTACCCGTGAACGCCACCTGGTGGGCCGCGTGCCAGTTGCCCCCTCAGTGCCCCAACACTGACCCTGGGTCGACCGGGACACCTGGACTCTGTGCAGGTGCTCTGGTAAGGCTGGTCTGGGCCACTGTGTGCCTGGGTTTCTTCGTCTGTATGCCTGAGACCTGGTTGTAAGTTAATGTGCATGCGGGGCTGTGTAATAGAGAAAGCCTGGAACCGAGTCAGGTCATATCTGGATTCTGAATCTCCATTTTCTCACTTCTCAACCTTGTGACTGCACGAGTCACTTCGCGTCAGTAAGCCTGTTTCTCATCTGTGAAATGGGCGTGTACTGGCCTGCTCCACGGCTGCTCACAATAGCTACTTGACCTCAGTGCTGGGCTCTGGGGCAGCTTTGCTAGTGACTCATTTTGTTATTAATAAGAATCCTTTGTAAGCTCTGAAGGGCTGCACATGCCATCCATTGTTATTAATAATCAACTTAGGGTCATGAACTTGAGTCGCTTGGGAAGGAACTGTGGGGAGCAGACGTTGCCCTGGGGGACCTCCAGTCTGGCTGCATCCTTCTTCCTCTTCTCTGCTGGTCTGAGAAGTCAGCCGGTACCAGGAGTGTCAGTAGGAACCAGACAAGCTCCTTCTCTTAAAGGAAGTCCCAGTTCTTGGTTTTCCTCTACCTGCTAGATGCTGCCTCTTCCAGAGGGGCTCCACCCCCACCCCATAGCCGCAGCATCATCATGAGAAAAACTTGAGGCAAATCCCAGCTGATGGACAATGTATAATAAATATGGCCAGCTCTCAGAACTCTCAAGTTAATTGAAAACAAGGGAAATCTTGAGAAACTATCATAGCCAAGAGGAACCTAAGGAAACGTGAAATCCTGGATGGGATCCTAGAATGAAAAAGGACCTTAGGGAAAACTAATGTGAATCTGAGGGAAGTATAGGCTTTAGTTAATGATGCGTTGGCTCCTTAGTTGTAACAAATGTGTGAAACATACAAGTTAGATGTTAACAATAATAGGAGAAACTGCTTGTGGGAGTGTATGGACTGAATATTTGTGTCCTCTCCAGATGGGATGATATTAGAAGGTAGGGCCTTTGTGGGTATTGGGTCATGTGGGTGGAGCCCTCCTGAAGAGGATTAGTGCCTCAAAGAAGACACAGCTTGTTTACGGTCTCTGCTCTTCTCCAGGGGAGGCTACAAGGGAAAGACAGCTGTCTGCAACCTGGAAGAGGGCCCTCATCAAGACACTGGATCTGCCAGTACCTTGATCTCAAACTCTTCAGCCTCTAGAACTGTAAGATACAAATGTTCATTGATTAAGCCACTGGTCTATGGTATTTTTGTTATACTATCCCAAACTAAGACAGGAGCAATATATAGGAACTGTCTGAATTATCATTGCAGACTTTCTGAATATCTAAATCCATTTTTGAACCATTTACTTAAAAAAAAAAATTGCTGGTTTTTAAAAGAATAAGATTGTCACCAGAATGGTAATTATCTCAGGGAGGGTGGGTGTTAAGAGATTTTTATTTTCTTCCTTATTCTTTTGGGTATTTTTTCTTTTTTTGTATTTGTTATACTAAATCCTTAACATTTAAAGAAAGAAAGGGAGGGAAGGAGAAAGACAGCAAGGGAAGCAGAGAGGGAGAGAAAGAGAGGAGGGGGGAAGGAAGAAAGAAAGGGAAGGAGGGGGCGGATGAAGGAAGACAGAGGGAGAAGGAAATCTAGAGTAAATACAGCAGCAAACACCAGCCAGCTCAGCCATCAGCCGTCTCAGGCGAGAGGCAGGGAGGCCTGGGTCCCTTCCTGCCAGATGAGTCCTCAGGGGTTCAGAGGTGCCTCAGCTGTCCTGATCCTGGGCTCTCACCCCAGGGCAGGTGTGCTCAGGGGCCTGATGAAGCCTTAACTCAGCATGTCCATCCTAGCTACAGCAGCATCCTGGGCATTCTCCTTCACCTTGCCTGGGAAAGCTGCACCCCCAGTGCCCAGAGGGCTGGGGGTCCAGCCAGGGCAGGTAGATGACTCAGGAGTGCTGAGAGGACCAAACGCTTCATCACTCTGGCCCCAGGGCTTTTCAAGTTTCCCTAAATCCCTCTTCCAGCCAGTGACTCACCCTCAACCCCCACCTACTAGACAGGCAGCTCAGAGCTGCATCACCGACTGTGAGCGGGGAGGGGGCCTCTGGCCTCTGAGGTCCAGACAAGCCAGCTCACACCCACACCGTGCTCTGGGGAGTCCGGTGTGCTCGAGTTTGGGGCAGTTCCTGGAGGCCTCACTTTCTTGTTGGTTTTGGCTTTGGCTGTCCCTTCTGTCTGCTGTCTCTGTTCTGTACTTTGGGGACCTCAGAGAAGCCCTGGGTGAGTTTCTGTACGAAAAGATGAAAGGACAATCTCACCCAGGGCTCAGGAGTGAGAGCGGTCTGAGGCATNTGGTTTTGGCTTTGGCTGTCCCTTCTGTCTGCTGTCTCTGTTCTGTACTTTGGGGACCTCAGAGAAGCCCTGGGTGAGTTTCTGTACGAAAAGATGAAAGGACAATCTCACCCAGGGCTCAGGAGTGAGAGCGGTCTGAGGCATCAAGAGAAAGGGTCACACATGGGCCACAGAGCAAGCCCTTAAAGTGACCACGGGCCTTCCTGGCCCTCTCCCCGCTCCCCGCCTTCGCCTCCTCCAGGCCTGCCCTCTTCACGCTCTGATGTCTTGTCCTCACTCTGCTGGGCTGGGGCTCTTCTGCACCCCAGTTCTCCTGTTACCGTCCCATCCTCTCCAAACACACTGCAGACAGCCGAGCTGCTGCTGAGTGCACCATGCGCCCCTGTACAGGGATTGCCCTCCATATTGCTTTGAGGAGCAACACTGCCCTTGCAGTGGCTGGTGTGGTCTGGCCCTGCCTCGCCTCACATCAGGCAGTCCCAGCTCCGCCCGTGGCCGCCTGGTCCCTCTCCTGCGGCCCCTCCCGCCGCCGGGTGTTTATGCTGCAGCCATCTTCAGTTCTCCACTTCCCAGTGAACCCTCCCACCCTTCAAGTCGCTGCTTCCCTGTGGTTTCTGCAGAAACCGTGCATCGTCCACCCTCTGGGCACATTTGTACTGCTCACTTCCGTGTGTGCTTTTCTCATTGTTTCTTGCCTCCACCAGACCAGAAGCTTCAGAAAGGAAGGGGCTACATGCAGTTCTATTTTGTTTTAGCCCCAGTGCAGAGTCCTAAGTCTGGTGCGTAAATGGCTCTCATGTCAACTAGGATTGGGTTTAGCAGTGAGTGACGGAAAACCCAGAATAATAGTGACTTAAAGAAACGCACACTCATTCTTGTCTCATGTGCTCAAAGGCTGCTGGTAAGGAGTCCCATTGCTTACACTATGATTGTGGAATGGTGACCCCATGATGGTCAGGAACCCAGGCACCTTCTACCTTGACTTCAGTGCCATGGTCCATGATGGCCACTCTAGCTATCACTGCCAAATTCTAGCCAGCAAGGAGGAGGGAATGCAAATCACGCTCTCTCGTCAGGCTTCTCAGAAGTTTCATACACCACTTCCACTTACCTTCCTAAGTCTCATCACCACACAAGCCAGGGAAATGTAATCTATGCCAGGCAGCTGTGTTCCCAGCTCAAAGAGGGGTTCTGTTTCCAATAAGGGAGAATAACTAGCAGAATCTGCCGTAGCCCTCAGTAAATACTTATTGAATGGAGGAATCATTTGATACAGCAGTCCTCTAAGGTAGGTATTATTATTCCCGTTTTATAGATGAGTGCATTGAAGCTCAGAGAGGTTAGGGCAACCTTCTAAAGATAGTAAGTGGGTGGCCCTGGTGTCCTGGGACATTGGTCCCAGGTTCAGATTACCTGCTGCCTTCCTGTGGCACCCTGGACATTGCCTTACTCACTCTAGGCCTATTTTCCTACCTATACATTGAGCCTGTGGGTCTCTGTGCCTCTGTGTTGCCACAACAAATCTGAGGTCTCATACATGGGAAGAGCCAGAACCTTGCAGTCCACAGCATGGGGCTCCACCCATGGGCTGGCAGAAGTCTAAGCCTAGCTCCGTGAGAGCCTGGCCTCCATTCCTCCCATTGAGGGTTCTGACCACCCAAGGAGGACTTGCTCCTGACCTCAGCACCCCCCTCCACCAGGATCCTAAGGCCCCCATGAGCCTTCATCATCCTATCAACATTTGTTTCCAACAGCCAACTAGGATACGAAACTCCCCACCAAAGCAGGGCCCCAGACGTTGGGTTTGGAGGGACCATTTCTGCCCCTTGCCTAGAGGCTGCCCATGAGTCAGTGGCTGCTGGGAACACTGACTGGTTTCTCTGTGTTTGGTCCCAACAAGCTTTCTTCCCACCCGGGCCTGCCTGCTCTCTCCCAGCCTGCCTTTGACATGAGCTGCAGACTGGGGTAAAACACTTACTTTCTCCACCACCCCAACACATCCACCAAAAAATGCTTTTGCATAATCCACAAGGTATTTGGCCTCCAGGTGCAAGCTTGTCTTGCTAACAGTCTCCCCAGAACGCCAGTGAGTTCATCCCCAGACAGTGCTTTCCCACCCCTGCTGCCGTGTATGTGGCATCGCCTCCCAAACACGTTTAAACCCCTCTGTTCAGTGAAGGCTCCATTCATCTCTCATCATTTATCCACCCATCCACTCATGAACTATTTGTTGATTAACTACTATTAATACATACCACACTGGGCTAAATGTAGGAAGTTCAATGATGACAAAATAAATCCTCATGGCCTAAGGGGAAAGATGGACATTATATATAATAACCTCAATGAATGTTTGATTACAGCAGGAGCTACACCCACTGAAGGAAGGAAACACAGTTCTATGCACTCATCTCTACCGCAAAGAATTTAAAAAAAAATATTTATTTACTAATTTATTTTGGCTGTGTCAGGTCTTAGTTGAGCTTCCCTAGTAGCTCAGCTGGTAAAGAATCTGCCTGCGATACAGGAGGTCCCAGCCCAATTCCTGGGCTATGAAGAACCCCTGGAGAAGGGATAGGCTACCCACTCCAGTGTTCTTGGGTTTCCCTGCTGGTTCAGATGATAAAGGATCCACCCGCAGTGTGGGAGACCTAGGTTCAAAAGATCTCTTGGAGGAGGGTATGGCAACCCACTCCAGGGCTCTTGCCTGGAGAATCCCCTGGACAGAGGAGCGTGGCGGGCTCTGGGGTTGCAGAGAGGTGGGCACGACTGAGCGACAGCACGGCACGGCAGGTCTTAGTTGCGGAACACGGGATCTTCGTTGTGGCAGGCGGGCTCCAGAGCACATGGGCTCTGTAGTTTGAGGCACATGGATTCTCATGCTGAGGCATGGGCTCAGAAGTTGTGGTACATGGACTTAGTTACCCTGCCACATGTGGAATCTTAGTTCCCCAACCAGAGATCGAACCCATGTCCCTCGCATTGCCAAGTGGATTCTTAAGCGCTGGACCACCAGGGAAGTCCCTCTGCCACAGAGATCTGCTGAAGGCCTTCTACAGTCAGGCTTTGTTCCATGACGGTGTATCAGAAAATCCCAAACTAGACTGGGGTCCAATGTGAGTTATTCTGGAGGCTGAGTCAGAGCTAATTAGGAAAGTTAGGAGGGAGCCTGGGGTGGGTGAGTGTGTGTGGAGAGTACTTTAAACTGAGAATGTACAGGTCCTAGAACTTAGTTACCTCCCAGAGGAAGGCAGTGGAGCCCAAGGATGGAGAGTGGAATGGGATTGGGTGTGGTGCTTGTTCTGTGTACCACCTGCCGGTCCATCTCCCTGGTCAGATGTAACCTCCCCAGCAAGCGCTCTTCTCTTTTACCCTTGAGGCCCCAAAGATTCACCGGCATGGGCCTGTCCATGCGTGGGGAGGAGTTGCTGGGGGGCAGGCGTTGGAAAATTCTGGAAGAGATGGGAATACCAGACCACCTTACCCGCCTCCTGAGAAACCTGTATGCATTTCAAGAAGCAGCAGTTAGAGTCAGACATGGAACAATGGACTGGTTCAAAATTGGGAAAGGAGTACGTCAAAGCCATATATTGTCACCCTGCTTATTTAACTTATATGCAGAGCACATCATGCAAAATGCCAGGCTAGATGAAGCTCGTGCTGGAATCAAGATTGCTGGGAGAAATATCAATAACCTTAGATATGCAGATGACACCACTCTAATGGCAGAAATTGAAGAGGAGCTAAAGATCCTCTTGTTGAAGGTAAAAGAGGAGAGTGAAAAGGCTGGCTTAGAGCTCAACATTCAGAAAACTAAGATAATGTCTTCTGGTCCCATCCCTTCATGGCAAATAGATGGGAAAACAACAGAAACAGTGACAGACTTTATTTTCTTGGACTCCAAAATCATCGCTGTGGGTGTCTGCAGCCGTGAAATGAAAAGATGCTTGCTCCTTGGAAGAAAAGCTATGACAAACCTAGACAGGATGTTAAAAAGCAGAGACATTACTTTGCCAACAAAGGTCTGTCTAGTCAAAACTATGGCTTTTCTGGTAGTCATGCATGGATGTTAGAGTTAGACCATAAAGAAGTCTGAGTACGAAGGAACTGATGCTTTCAAATTGTGGTGTTGGAGAAGACTGTTGAGAGTCCCTTGGATGGCAAGGAGATCAAACCAGTCAGTCCTAAAGAAAATGAACCCTGAATATTCATTGGAAGGACTGATGCTGAAGCCCAATATTTTGGCCACCTGATGTGAAGAACTGACTCACTGGAAAAGATCCTGATGCTGGGAAAGATTGAGGGCAGGAGAAGGGGGTGACAGAGGATGAGATGGTTGGATGGCATCAATGACTCAATGGATATGAATTTGAGCAAACTCTAGGAGATAGTGAAGGACAGGGAGCCTGGGGCGATGGGGTCTGAAAGAGTTGGACATGACCGAGTGACTGAACAGCAACAAAGGAATTGGAAAGCAGAGGAAGGGACTTTGGGTTTCTAGTCTAGCACAAAGGAGCTTGGAAGTTGCCAGTGTGTCCTAACAACAAGTTAAAAAACTAAACAAACTGAAAAATCAGCAACTCTTCTTAAGGCCATCAGAGAAGTGAGGATGCAAAACTGGAGACTCAGATAGGTTGGATACAGAGAATTACAACTTATTAGAGCAGGAATGTCTGCAAGAACCAGTGTCAAGGTAAGGAAGCCTGAACTGTAATTAGTGAATTGTTGGAGGCTCAGTGTGAACAACTCTAAGGGTTAAAAACTCCAGGGGGACCCTGTCATGGGGGTTCTACCATGCTTTTGTGAATTTTATCTCCAGGAGCTCTATCAGGGTCTCACAGTGAATATTGGAGATAAAAAATCCCCTGTGCTTCTGGCAGGGGGAAGGGAAAAGACATCATTTTGAAATATACCATAGCACTCTGTTCTCAACAGGCAAGGAGACTCTATTTGCCAGGCCCTAAATTAGGGGTTTTATCAGAGCCTAATCAACCTAATCAATCTATCCAGGAGATAGTGGAGGACAGAGGAGCCTGGTATGCTACAGTCCGTGGTATTGCAAAGAGTTGTACATGACTTAGTAACTGAACAACCACTACCAACCTGGGGGAAGGGAAATATCTGTCTCCGGTCCACTCTAGCCTTCCACACGGGGGAAAGGAAATACACAATTCCAACCCCTTCCAGCCGTTGTGCCCCACCTAAGGCGGTGCGGGGGGGGGAGGCGGGGGTACAATTGAGAAGCACTGAGAGTTCATAATTCAGGGCACAGGGTCACCAAAGACCGAGACTTAATCACAGGACTACAGAACGCTTCCCCTCCTCCTACATCTCACCGCCAAATTACTAAAGGCCTGTCCACCACAGTTCCTTTTATCCAATATATCATGTCTGCCTTTCAACAAAGAAAATACAAGACACATTAACAGGCAGGAACCACAGTTTGAAGATACTGACAAGCATCAGAACCAGAGTCAGATATGGCAGGAATGTTAGAATTACTAGAAAGGAATTTAAAAAAACACAAAACTATGGTAAATATGGGAAAAGTAGACACATTGCAAAAACAGGGGGATAAAGTAAGCAGAAACATGTAGTTTTTGAGAAAGAACCAAAAAGAAATGTTAGAAATTAAAAAAAGACAAGTAACAGAAATGCTAAATGCCTTTGATGGGCTCATTAGCTAAGGAAAGAATCTCTGAGCTTGAAAGCATGATAATGGAAACTTTCAAAATTAAAAAGCAAAGAGAAAAAAGACTTGAAAAAGCCCCACAGAACAAAATACCCAAGAACTGTGGAACAACTTGAAAAGTGCAACGAGACTAGCAGGAAAAGAGAGAGAGACAGAACAGAAGCAACATATGAAACAATAATGATGGAGAATTTTTCAAAATTAATCTTAGACAATAAACCATGGATCCAAGAAGCTCACAAAACAGCAAGCATGATAAATGCCAAAACAAAACAGCACAAAAAAACTATACCTAGGCTTATCATATTTAACCTTCAGATAATCAAAGACAAACACAAAAATCTTGAAAGACACCAGAGGGAAAAAAAATCCTACTTACAGAGGAGCAATGATAAGAATTACATCTGACTTCTCTCCATGCTATCTAAAAGAAAGTAGAGTTAAATATTTAAAGTGTTGAGAGAGAAAAGACTCCAACCTAGAATTATGTGTCCTGCAAAATTATTCTTCAAAGGTAAAAAAGAGATTAAGAGTTTCTCAGATAAATAAAGATTGAGGAAACTAGTTATCATAGAACTGTCTTAAATATTTAAAGAAGTTTGTCATAAGAAGGAAAATGACATGGGTCAAAAGTTCTGACTTACATAAATCAAGAGCATTAGAGAATGAGAAAGTGAAAGTGAAGTCGCTCAGTCATGTCCAACTCTTTGTGATCCCGTGGACTGCAGCCTACCAGGCTTCTCTGTCCATGGGATTTTCCAGGCAAGAGTCCTGGAGTGGGTTGCCATTTCCTTCTCCAGGGAATCTTCCTGACCCAGGGATTGAACCCAGGTCTCCTGCATTGCAGGCAGATGCTTTACCCTCTGAGCCAGAATGAGAAGGTGGATGTAAAAAAACCTTACTATTTAATTGATCTAAGAGGCAACAACTTGCTCAAAATAATAACAACAATGCATTTGAATATATATATATCAGAGAAGGCAATGGCACCCCGCTTGAGTGGGGTGGAAACTCCCATGGATGGAGGAGCCTGGTGGGCTGCAGTCCATGGGGTCGCTAAGAGTCGGACACGACTGAGCGACTTCACTTTCACTTTTCACTTTCATGCAGTGGGGAAGGAAATGGCAACCCACTCCAGTGTTCTTGCCTGGAGAATCCCAGGGACGGGGGAGCCTGGTGGGTTGCCGTCTATGGGGTCGCACAGAGTTNGGCTGCAGTCCATGGGGTCGCTAAGAGTCGGACACGACTGAGCGACTTCACTTTCACTTTTCACTTTCATGCAGTGGGGAAGGAAATGGCAACCCACTCCAGTGTTCTTGCCTGGAGAATCCCAGGGACGGGGGAGCCTGGTGGGTTGCCGTCTATGGGGTCGCACAGAGTTAGACTCGACTGAAGCGACTTAGCAGCATATATATATATATATATATATATTTTTTTTTTTTAACACATGCATATATGTTTTTGACAGCACTGGGGCTTCTCTGGTGGCTCAGTGGTAAAGAATCTGCCTGCAATGCAGAAGACCCATTCCAGTATTCTTGCCTAGAGAGTCCCATGGACAGAGGAGCCTGGCCAGCTGCAGTCCACGGGGTCGCACAGAGTTGGAATGACTAAGTGACTGAGCAGAAGCAGCAGGACAGCAATGGTACAAGGGATGGGAGAGAGAAATTAAAAACATGACAATGCCCTTGCACTACCGTAGGTGAGGTGGTGTAGTGTTGTGGACTTGGATTAAGTGTAATTAATTGTAAATATATATTGCAAGCCCTAGCCCAATCATTACAAAAAGAAGTATAATTCATATGCTAAGGAGAAAAAATAGAACTATATAAAATGCTCAATTAAAACCACAAAAGGTAGAAAAAGTATAGAAGACAAAGATAGAAACAAAGAGCAAGGGCAGCAGATAGAAATCAGTAATAAATATGGTAGATATTAATCCAATTATATCAGTAATCACCTTAAATATCAATGACTTAAATATAAATCAATTGAAAGAGATTATCAGAGTGAAGTAAAAAAACAAGACCCAACTATATGTTGTCTACAACAAACCCATATTAAATATAAAAATACATGTAAATTATAAGTAAATGAATGGAGAAAGTTATACCCTTCTAGAGGACGCTTACTCCTTGGAAGGAAAGTTATGACCAACCTAGACAGCATGTTAAAAAGCAGAGACGTTACTTTGCCAACAAACGTCCATTTGGTCAAGGCTATGGTTTTTCCAGTGGTCGTGTATGAATGTGAGTGTTGCACTGTAAAGAAAGTTAAGTGCCAAATAATTGATGCTTTTGAACTGTGGTGTTGGAGAAGACTCTTGAGAATCCCTTGGACTGCAAGGAGATCCAACCAGTCCATCCTAAAGGAAATCAGTCCTGGGTGTTCACTGGAAGGACTGAAACTCCAATACTTTGGCCATCTGATGCAAAGAGCTGACTCATTTGAAAAGACCCTGATGCTGGGAAAGATTGAGGGCAGGAAGAGTAGGGGACGACAGAGGATAAGATGGTTGGATGGCATCACCGACTCAATGGACATGAGTTTGGGTAGACTCCAGGAGGTGATGATGGACAGGGAGGCCTGGCGTGCTGTAGTCCATGGGGTCTCAAAGAATTGGACACAACAGAGTGAAAAAACGGAACTGAACAGTAATCAAAAGAAAGAGTAGTTATATTAATTTCAGAAGGAGCACACTTGAGAGCAAGGAAAATTATCATGGATAGAGAGGGGTATCATATAATGATAAAGAGGTCAGTTCTCCAAGAAGACACAGCTATCTTCTGGTATATGAATCTAACAACAGATCGTTGAAACGTGTGAGGCAAAAATGGATAGAATTACAAGGAGCAGAGGATTATCCACTACTATAGTTGGAGACATTATCACTCCCTAAGAGAAATGTGCAGATTCAGCAGGAGGAAAATCAGTAAGGACATAGTTGAACTCAACAGCACCATCAGTCAACTGGATATAATTGACATCTATAGACTAATTCATCCAACAACAGCAGATTTTACATTCTTCTCAAGGTCACATGAAACATTAATCAAGATAGACCACATTCTGGGCCATGAAACACAACTTAACAAATTTAAAGGAGTATAAATCATGCAATGTCTGTTCTCAGACCATAATAGAATTAAACTAGAAATTAATAACAGAAAGGTAGTTGGAAAATCCCAAAGTATTTGGAGATTTAACAACACACTTCTAAATAGCACACAGGTCGAAAAGGAAATCTCAAGAGGAATTTTAAAACATTTTGGACTAAATGAAAATGAAACCACAATCTATCAAAATTTATGGGATGTAGCAAAGGTAGTATTTAGAGGAAAATTTATAGCATTGAATGTATGTTTTAGAAAAGAATAAAGATTTAAAATCAATAAGATAATCTTCCAACTCTTTGCAACCCTATGGACTGTAGCCCACCAGGCTCCTGTGTCCATGGGATTCTCCAAAGGCAAGAATACTGAGGTGGGTTGCCATGCCCTCCTCCAGGGGATCTTCCCAACCCAGGGATCAAACCTGCATCTCATATGTCTCCTGTCTTGGCAGCAAGTTCTTTATAATTAATGCTCCCTGGGAAGCCCCACAAGTCATTATACACTTGTCCAAACCCATGGAATGTCCAACCGCAAGAGTGAACTATGGACTTTGGGTGATAATTTAGGGTCACTGATTGTAATAAATGTACCTCTCTGGTGTGGGCATAGGTAGGTGTGTAGGGAAAGGGAGTATATGGGAAATCTCTGTGCTTCCTGCTCAATTTTGCCTTGAACATAAGCTGCTCTAAGGAATGAAGTTTATTCGTTGATAGAAGAAAGAGGAGGGGTCGGGGAGAGTGAAAAGTTGCAGGAGGAGGGAACAGGCAGTACTGTCCCATCTCAGGGCACTAGCAGCAGCCACCCCAACTCCTTGGACTATGGGGGCCACCTCATTCATCAGCCAACGCTGAATGAGACTGCAGTGCCGGCCCTGGGACAGAAAACATGGATCAGCTTCAGTGCACTGCAGCGGCTCTCAGTCCTGGCTGTACACTCTAGTCGCCTGAAGAGCTTTGAAGCTGCCCATCCCCAGGCCACACTCCTGAACAACCGGATCGGAATCTCTGCGGGTGGGAGCTGAGCATCAGTATTTAAAGTTCCTCAGGTGTAATCGGGCTTCCCTGGTGGCTGGTGGCTCAGATGGTAAAGCGTCTGTCTGCAATGCAGGAGACCCGGGTTCAATCCCTGGGTGGGGAAAATCCCCTGGAGAAGGAAGTGGCAACCCACTCCAGTACTCTTGCCTGAAAAATTCCATGGACGGAGGAGCCTGGTGGGCTAAGTCCATGGGGTCGCAAAGAGTTGGACACGACTGAGCGACTTCACTTTCACTTTCGGGTGTAATGACACAAATGAACATATTTACAGAAGAGAGACAGGAAACAGGCTTCAAAAACAAACACGGTCACCAAAGGGGAAACATGGGGGGGGGATAAATTAGGAGTTAGGGTTAACATATACTCGTTACTATATATAAAATGGGGCTTCCCAGGTGGCTAAGTGGTAAAGAATCCACCTGCCAATGCAAGAGATGCAGGAGACTCGGGTTTGATCCCTGGGTCAGGACCTCTCCATTATTCTTGCCCGGAGAATCCGTGGACAGAAGAGCCTGGTGGGCTACAGCACATGGGGTTGCAAAGAGTCAGACATGATTGCATGACTGAGCACGCACTCATGCATATGTAAACTGGATAATCAGCAAGAACCCATTGTACAGCACAGGAGCCTCTACTCAATACTCTGTAATAATCTATACAGGAAAAGAATCTCAAAAAGGATATATGTATATATATAACTGAATCATTTTGCTCTACACTTGAAACTAACACAACATTGTAAGTCAACTATATTCCAATATAAAGTAAAAACCAAATTAAAAAAAAAAGATAAAAAGAAAAGTAATAGGGACCCGGCAGGAGAGTGGTTTCCAAATTTGAGGAAGGGAAGTCAGGAACAGAGTTTCGTGATGTGCAGGGAATGAAGTGGGAGTCCATTCCCCCACCACCAGCCTTCCCCAGGGGCAGGAGGGCAGCGCCCAGTAGCAGAGGGAACGAGTGCATAGTGGAAAAGTCACCTGGAAGCCAGCAGGGCCTGGTGGCTGCAGATTATCTGGCTGACAGCTCTTCCTGCAGCCCTGTCCCAACCTACGGGGGGGGCTGCTTTCTCCAAAGGAGGCGTCTGGCCACCACAATAGCCAAGCTGGGGTGCAGAGGGCTAGGACTCAGCTGAGGCTCAGGGGTGGATTGAAGTGAGGAAAGGCTGTGCAGAAGAGAGAGAGAGAGGGAGCATGGCCTTTGGGGGTCAGACAGACCTGAACTGAATTCCCATTGTGTCTTCCTGGGAGAAACACTTAACCCCCTGAGCCAGGTGAAACAGGAATTCATAAGTGATCATCACTTTGCTGATCATCAGACACATGAGAGGCACCTGAGATGTGAGGTGCTGTTGTTTGGTCCCGGGAGAGGGCCTGAGGGAGCTGGCATTGCCCTGAAAGCCAGCAGCACTTCCAAGACTCCTGGTTGGAAAGACCCCAGGGCTCCAGGCAGCAGCGCTGGGTGGGAGAGTGATTTTTGGTTGAGGGTGGAGCGGGAGTTACCTAGAGGGGCGATCGGTCCATTAACGGAGAGGTGACAAGGATGAATGAAAGGTCAAGGGGAGAGAGGAGCCTTGGGCTCTAAACTGTTCAGAACCTTGGAGCAGCTCAGGGTTGTGGGAAATCAGTCCTAGCAGCGAGGCTTGGCTAGGAGTCCAGAGCAGAACGCCAGCTCAGGGCCCGCCATGCTGAAGACAGACCCATCCCTGGGAGGATAGCCCCTGGCTCCTGGCTCTGGACTAAGCTCCCCTCAGTCTTAGGCAGGGAAATATTCAGGTGACCTCTGCTGCCAGGCTTCACCCAGTTTCAGGGATGCTGTTAGCTGGCCTGACTCCCACCAGCTTGGAGCTCTGACTCCCTGCTCCAGAGCAGCCTGGCTGGATGCAGGTCTGCTGGGATCCCTAGGGACTCCAGGGAAGGCTGCCTTGTCTGGCATCCAGGCAGGTGACTTGCAGGGGCAACCAGGTGGCTGGAAAGAGCGTGTTGGATTTTGTTTTGTTTTGGGATCATGTGTGAGAAGACAAGAAATGGCAGCCTTTGTTGGGGAGGCGAACTCTCCCTGGGCGGCGGCTGTCTGAGCTTTGGGAGCCTCTGAGGGTGCTCTCTGCGGCCCTGCCCAGCAGGCCTGGGGGAGGGGCTCCCTCTGATGCCATGGCCGCTGCATGTGGCTCTATTGTCCCGGAATCTCAGAGCAGCAGGGCTGGAGGGGATCTCTGAGATCAGCTGGGCCAACAATTCCCTCTACCCTTGGAAAACTTGAAGCCCCACCACGCTGTCCTCTAAGGGCAAAGCAGCAGGAGGATTTATGTAAACATGTAGCCTGGGGTCTGCTCTCCATTGCTGTCAACACTGGAGGATGTCTAAGCATACCCAGAATGCAGAGGTCAGGTCTGTGACTCATCTGAAGCCCAGGGGAGGAAATGAATGGCTGTCTGATTTCCAGGCAGAGCTCCTCAGAAAGGCTTTGTGGATGAATAGGGGGCTTTTTGGCAGGACTGCGCTAGAGGGCCAAGGAGGGGAGAGGCTGGGCTGTGGGCTTTGAAGGAGGAAGAGGGAGGGGCCCCAGAATGGGAAGCTGGACTTCTGGAGGATGGTGTATCCCCCTCCATCCCAGAGAACCGGCTCCAGGAAGCTGCTGGTCAGGGCCGGACTGTTTTTGGCATGCAGACCTGGGTCTATAGATGTGTGTCTGTCTTTGAATGGCTCTCACCTTCCTAAACCAGGGCCCTCAGCAAGGAACACCCCAGCTGGGTAGTGGGACCTTGTCCCCATGGATCCAGATGGCAATATTCTGCAGTTTTTGCACAACCAGAGGCAGGAGAGAACACCTTGAATCATAGCAGATAATCTGGTCTCTGCAACCTTAGCAAATGGGGCCCCCAAAGGATTTAATTTTATTTAGAAAGACCAAGAGATGTCATCACGAAGTGCCAAGAAACACAGTATTCCTTTTACCCAGGGGGCCTCGGGGGCTTTGCACCTGTCAGAGAGATTTCACCAGGCTCTTCACCAGCTCCAGGTCAAGGGGTTTCTCGGGGCAGCTCTTAGCTCACGCTTAGCTTAGGTTCCCTTCTAAGATCTCCCTCTTTGCCTGGCACCACCTTGCCCATCCCATCCCCTGCCTTCTCCGGGGGCCTTTTTCACACCCCTGGCTGGGCTCAGTCCTCACTCCACTGCCTCTAGGCAGGTGGTTCTCAGACCAAGGGGCCCGGATGCTTCTGTCTCCCGTCGCCCACTCTTGCCCCATCCAGCCCGTCTCCACTCGGCAGCGGATGAAGCCTGTTGGAACAGCTGTTTGATTGGCTCACTCCCTGGCTTCAGTGTGCCCTCAGGCTCAGAACCCAAGCCCACACACCCGACCCCAGAACCCCATGTTCTCTGCCCCACCCACCTTCCTGGCCCCACTTTCTGACCCCGCACACCCTCCTTCTAGGAGCGCAGGGCTTCTCCCTGGTGCTGACATGCACTCGACTCCTTTCTTTCTCAGAGTGGTCCCTATGCTCTCCCTCTGCTGGCGTGTTCCTTCCTGGAGTCTGGCTGACTCCAGAGCATCCTTCAAGGCTTGCTTCTGGGATGTGGTGACTATTTTCCAAAGAAGGCTGCGTCTATATGTCGTATACATACATTAACATTATATATATATATATGTATAAAATAGGCTTCCCTGATGGCTCAGCTGGTAAAGAATCTGCCTTCTATGCAGGAGACACAGGTTCAGTCCCTTGGTTGGGAAGATTTCCTGGAGGAGGAAAATGGCAACCTACTCCAGTATTCTTGCCTGAAAAGTCCCATGGACAGGGAGCCAGGCAGGCTACTGTTCAAAGGGCTGCAAAGAGTCAGAGTGAATAACTAGGCGTGAGCATGATGTATGTATAATATGTATCCACCCCTCAGGTTCTTATCAGACATGGCAACCCACTCCTGTATTCTTGCCTGAAAAGTCCCATGGACAGAGAGCCAGGCAGGCTACTGTTCAAAGGGCCGCAGAGTCAGACTGAATGACTAGGCGTGAGCATGATGTATGTATAAAATGTATCCACCCTCAGGCTCTTACCAGATGCCCTGGATGCTTCTTTTCCAAGGGGTCAGGGTCTCTGTCTCCCACACTTGGACCTGGCTCCATCTTTATAACTGCTTCAACCAGAAGAAGTTGGTTGAAGGTGGTTGTCTTTATTCGGAGAAAGCAATGGCAATTGACTCCAGTACTCTTGCCTGGAAAATCCCATGGACGGAGGAGCCTGGTGGGCTGCAGTCCATGGGGTTGCGAAGAGTCGGACACGACTGAGTGACTTCACTTTCACTTTTCCCTTTCATGCACTGGAGAAGGAAATGGCAACGCACTCCAGTGTTCTTGCCTGGAGAATCCCAGGGACGGGGGAGCCTGGTGCGCTGCCGCCTATGGGGTTGCCCAGAGTCGGACACAATTGAAGCGACTTAGCAGCATCAGCAGCAGCAGCAACAAGGAGAAAATGTCAAAGTGACACTATATGATTTCTGAAGGTCCTTTCAAAGCCACGCGGTTTCCTCCAGGCTCTTTCTCTCTTGGGCTGCTTGTTCTTAGAACTCAGGTGTCATGCTGTGAGGAAGCCCAGGCCTCAGAGAAAGACCACAGGAGTGTCCTAACCAAGACAGGCTCACATAGCAGCGAGTGAGCTTTCAGGTGGTTCCAGCACCCAGGCTTTAAGTCCTCCAGCTGAGTCCCCAGGCATCATAGAGATAGGCCACCCCCACTGGGTCCTTTCTTTCTACATTTCTGATCCAAAGAAACCATGAAAGATAGTGGGCGGTCATTGCTGTTTAAGCCACTGCATTTGAGGGTAATTTGCTATGCAGCTACAGATGCATTGGCCAACTCCGTGGTCCCGCCCTCCCCGCCACGTGCACACAGCAGCGCTGGCATGATGGCTATTTGCATGTTCTGTGAGCGATGCTTCATTTCCCCACTGGAACGTAAGCTCCATGAAGCCGGAACCCCATCTGCTTTGTCTGTTTTGTCCCCGCAGTAGGCACAGTGCTTGACTCTGTGTTCACAACATGAGGCTTGGATGAACCTGGTGAGAGGCAGGGGCCTGCTCCAGCAACCTCAGGGCAGAATTCCGATGCTTCCAGGCATCTCCTGGCCACCGGCAGGTGACAGTGAGTGAGGAGGTGCACCAGGATGGCTGGGGACCAGTGGGTGGCAGCAGACGGCAGACCCTGATGGCCACTGCAGCTGATAGACTTCAGACTGGTGCACTTGGCAGCTCCCCCTCAAGGCTGAGGATCCTTCGGTCTCTTCCCAGGGCATTGCACACAACTAGCCGATTCCTGCAGGGGCCTTGATGCCCCTCACCCTGGAGTGCTCTGTACCTCTGCACGCTCCCACAGGCCATGGCTGTTACAGCCTGGCCCATCCACATGTGTCTCCTCCAGGAAGCCTCCCACCATGGAGTCCCTTATATTTTGGATCACCGTTGTTGCTTGTCACAGGATGGTTCACGCACCCAGTGGCCCCTGATCAACACTATGGGGAGGCCATGTAAAGTCCTCAGACCATTGTGGGGTACACAACAAGACAATAGCCTCCCCCAGCATCTTCCCTTGAGACCTTTTCCCAGTTTCCTCTCCTCGGTTGGACCTTGCATCCACCCACCACCAGGACAACCTGCATCTCATGACAAGCAACAGCGGCATTGCAGGAGGCCTGGGAGTCACAGGCCTTTGCCTCCATCTGTCCCCAGGGGGTTTTGCCCCATCTCTTACCTCCAAGGTCTTCCAAATGGCTGGATGCCTGCTTGACACCTTGTTTAGGACCAGGGAGAGCACGGTGACACCTCTTCCTGCATAGTCCCCGTTTCCTTTCTTCTGCTTTCCTAGCTTGATGAAGGCCACAGGAAAAAACCAATTGAGGTTTACTTTTTGTGATTGTTGCGACAGCCTTTGTGTCCTTTGGACATTCGAGGAGGAGTCATGGACCCCACCCCACGCTGCTGCCCATCGGGAAGTCAGCTAATCCTATTCTGTTCTTTCAAGGCTGTGGTTATACAGACTTGACTGAATCACCAGCCTGGGAGAGAGGGAGGCAGAGTGTCCTGAGAACCCTGGGGGCTTTGCCCTTGAATGAAAAAACCCAGGAGGGTGTTTGTTGGGGTGTTGCATCAGGGACTGATCTGGGTAGATTAGCCAAAGCAGTATAAAACCCAGCCCTCTTAAATGGGGAGCCCAGCACCCTCTACCTAACTTTGGGTCCACAGGACCCTTTTGCTCCTCCCTCCACAAATGGTGACACTTGCTTGGCTCACGAGTTGTTCTCTTCAGTTACTTGAGTCCTCCCACCTCCTGGGCCCTGCATCGCCCTTGCACACAGACGTGCTGTTGACTTCACTCTGCTCGGAAGCCCCTGGGAGTGGCTGGCGGTGGTGACTCAGGCGGCGCTGCCTATTTCCCCAGAGCATCTTAGAAAGGGAGGGCCCTGCCCTTCCCGGGGAGCTTTCTGCACCACCCCCGCCCCAGCTTCCAACACCTGTCTCCGGGTTGCTTCCCAGCCTTTTCAGTGGGGCTTCCGGCAGCTGCAGCTCACCTGAGCTTGCAGCGCAGCAGGAGTAAGGGTGTGGGGGGACACCAGAGGACCATGGCATCCCTGGCCTGTGTCCCTCTCCAGGGGACCTCAGAATGATAGCACAAAGCGGCTTCGGCACAGAGCTGTGTCTTTCTAATGAGACAGAGCATCTGCATCATCCAGTGTCCCTCCCGCGGCCCCACTGGGAGGTGGCAGTGGTTGGCTGAGCTCACGGGTGGAAACTGAAAGAACTAGGGTGGCACTGAGCCATCCCTAGATTGGCCAGTCACCTACGACGCGGCAAAGAACTCTGACCTGTCAGGGTGGTGGTAGCCAAACCGATCAGATTTGGACTAGATTAGAGAAAGCAGAAGGACTGAACAGCTGGGAGCAAAAGGAGACCAGAGTTGCCCCCAGAGAGATCCCAGGGCTGAAGCTGCTGCTATTCACGTGACACCTGGGCAGCTCTGGGTCTGGAGTCCTAGTCGGTCACAACTGTGCTTCCCTCCATCACGGCCTCTGCCCTGCCCCGTGGCTTCTAACTTGGCCACTGTCTGGCCAAATATGTCTGTGTTCAGTGTTTATCTGGAAGTTTATGCTTTTGCATTGAGAGCTGACTTTTGTATATGATATGAGATTTAGGTAGAGGTTTTATTTTTAAAAATTTTCTAACATTGCTGCCGCATGGGCTTTCTCTAGTTGCGGTGAGCAGGGGCTACTCTTTTGCTGTGTGAGAGCTTCTCATTGTGGTGGTTTCTCTTGTTGCAGAGCACAGGTTCTAGGCACACAGCTTCAGCAGTTGCAGCGTGTGGATTCAGTAGTTGTAACTGGGCTTAGCTGTTCTCAGACAGGCTAGATCTTCCCAGACCAGGGACGGAACCCATGTCTTCAGCATTGGCAGGTAGATTCTTAACCACTGGACCACCAGGGAAGTCGAGAGATTTTATTTTTTGGCTTATGGATTTTCTGCATCATAAATTTTTTGCATCATAAATTATCACAAATTTAGAGGCTTAAAACAAAACACGTTTATTGTCTTACAGTTTCTGTGGGTCAGGAGTCTGAGCACAGCTTAGCTGGGTCATTGTAGGGGCTCGTTGGGCTATGGTCTCATCTGGAGGCTTGACTGGAAAGAATATGCTTCCAAGCTCATCCAAATTGTTGGGGGAATTCCTCTTGCTGGTGACTCTCAGCTCTACAGGCCACCTAGTTCCTAGAAGTCTCTCTCCTGCAGTTCCTTGCTTTGCGGGCTTTCCAAACACAGCTGCCTACTCCAACAAGTCATCAGGGAGAGTCTCTGGAGCAAGTGGCCAGCAAGATGGAGCCTCGTACAACATGAGGTAGCCATGGGAATGACATCCCATCACTTTGCCATATTCCATTGGTTAGAAGCAAGTCACAGGTCCCACCTACCCTCAAGAGGATGGGTTTACACAAAGGTGTGAACACGAGAAGGCAGGAGTCGTGAGGGGCCACCTAAGAGTCCATCTGTCACACTGTCATATCATTTAATGAAAAGATGATCCTTTCTTCATTGAATTCTTTTTGCACTTTTGTAAAAAATCAGTTGATCATATTTGTGTGAGTCTATTTCCGGACACTCTTCCATTCCATTGATCTATACATCTGTCCAGAAACAGAAACATAATGTCCTGAGATGGTAGGTTTCTACTAAATCTGGAAATCAGGTAGTGAGATTCTTCCAACTTTGTTGTTCTTTTCCAAGATTGTTTTTTGGATATTCTAGGTTCTTTTGCTTTTCAATATGTTTTAAAATCAGTTTGCATGTTTTTACTAAAAAATCCTGCTGGAAGTTTGGTTGAAGCTGCTCTGAAGTGATTTAAAGAAGGGATAAATCTATAAAAGTGATTTTAAAATGTGACAAGAATGGGTTGATTAATTAACAGAAAAAAAAAATAAAATGTGATAAGAGTTGAAAACTGATTTGTGTTTACACTGAAGAAACTCCGGATTTCGAGGTTTTCTTGAAAAACAGAAACAGGAAGATGGGGCCACACCAGCCTGTGGCTACTGTCGCACGGCAACGGTCGCCGCTGCTCTGTCCCACGCTCTGCTCCGGCAGTGCTGCTGCCCGCCGGGCCCCTTCGGCCCTGGGGTCTGTGCTTCCTGCGTTAGGCTCTGGCTTTGGGGAAAGGTGCCCTCTTCGGTACTCTGCATCTGGTTAACATCTTGCAGTCGTTCAGAACTCAGCTCTAAACTCAGGGTTTCTGAGTGACTCTTCTGGACCTGAACAGGGGGAGGACTCCAGGCTGGTGATCTGGGAGCTCCCTGTGCTTTCTCAGTCCTCGGTCCAGGGGTGAGGGGCTTGTTGGTGTGATCCACGCGGTTCAAGGTCTCTCTCTCACAGAGCTCCCTGAGGGTAGGGACCAGGTCTTCTGGTCACTGCTGTATCTTCAGTGCCCGCCATGGTGTCTGCATGGGGGAGAGCTCAGTGAACGTCCAGTTCAAGGACAGATGAGCCCTTCTCCTGGGCTGTAGCCAATGAAACTTTAAGCTGCTCCTCATGTCCCTGCTTCCCCTGCACCCCCACCCTCTTGGTCTCACTTGATGATGTTGTGCCTGTGAAAATGGCCCACCAGGATCCTCGTGTCTCCGGCCTGCAAACTGTTAACTTCTAACAAGACAAACTGGACTCCCAGCTTGCAGCCTCCCGGCCTGACTGAAAGGTTTTAGCTGCTCTTCCTTCTTTTCCTGTTTTAATTAATTTTTAAATTAAGGCAATATTTATGTACATTAAAACATAAAAATATAATTGTTTAGTCAGTGTTTTGACAGCAGTTTTGACCCATATACCCAGCACTCAAAACAAGATATAAAACAGTTCCAGGGGACTTCCCTGGTGGCCCAGTGGCTTAGACTCTGAGCTCCCAATACAGGAGACCCAGGTTCCATCCCTGGCCAGATCTGCACGCCACAACTCAGATCTGGTGCAGCCAAATAAATATTAATATTAAAAAATAAAAGAGTTCCATTTCCCCAGAAAGTTCCCTCAGGGCTTCCCTTCACCACTACTTTCTGATTGCTATTCCCACAGAGTAGTTTCACCTGTTCTAGAACTTTCTATATGTAATTAATGCAGCATGTATGCTTCATCTGGCTTTTCTCCCTCAGTGTAACAACTGTGGGATTCATACATCCTGTTGCATCACCTGTACAGCCAGAATGGTATTGTCTGAGTATCTGCTGAGTAATATTCCATCATCTGGATGTTCCACAATTGGTTTGTTATGTCACCTCTTGGACGCTTGAACTGCTTCCTGTTTGGGTGATTAGGAATAAAGCTGCTATAGATGTTCTTGTACAAGTCTTTTTGTGGACATATGTGTTCATTCTCTTCAGTAAATACCTAGGAGTGGAATATGCTGGGCCATAGGGTAGATATTCATCTAACTTTTAACAAACTTCTGCTTGGTTTCTAAGGAAGTCTCAGTTTATTCTTCTTGCTCTTGGCCTCCTGTTCTCTGGATGAGAAAAACAGATTCCAAGAATCAGCAAAGATCAGAGCTGGACGAGTTTTCAGAGGTCAGCCCCCCAGCCCTCACCCTGAAGTGGGGGAGGGGTGAAGTCTGTCCAAGGAAGCCTGGTGAGACCTGGAAGAGCCAGAACTGGACTGGTGCTTGCATGCTAAGTCGCTTCAGTTGTGTCCAACTCTGCGAAGCTATGCACTGTGGCCCTCCAGGCTCCCCTGTCCATGGGATTCTCCAGGCAAGAATACTAGAGTGGGTTGCCATGCCCTCCTCCAGACGACCTTCTGGACCCAGGGGTTGAACCCGGTCTCCTTAATCTCCTGCATTGGCATGTGGGTTCTTTACCACTAGCGCCACCTGGGACCTGTGGCTCTTGAAAAATTTGCTCCTGTTTTCAGCCAGGTTGAGTGCATCTGTTCTTGGAACCAGGTTTCTTGAGAGAAATATATGAAGAAAATTGCAAGCTCAAGCACCGGCCTACTACTCACATAACACTCTCCCGGAAGGAGTAATGGGAGATGCCAGCCAAGTAAGCGACCCATGCCGCAGCGCCAGTAGGACAGACGCCACACTGCCTCGTGCACAGGTGTGCGCTTCCTGCAGCGCATGTAGGACCTGCTGAATACACAGGACTAGCTGCCAGACGCTGATGTGCTGACGGACAGGGGTCTTGCTGGGGGACTTCCTGGAAGAGTGGGCATGGAGCTGATGCCTGGAGAACTATCCCTCCCAAATCTTGCAGCAATCTTACTTCCATGGGTCTGTCTCACAGAAGGCCAGTCCAGTAGCAGGGTGGGGGCTCACTTGTTTTACATCTGGGAATATTGATACTCCAAGAGGGAAAGGGACAAGCCCGAGGGAGTTCACAGATGAGCTGGAACTAGAATTGGTGGTTGGGGTGGGGGGCGTTCCTTGACCTGAGAGATGGGCAGGGGACTTTCGCCTTCACAGTCACCCAGAGAGCAGCCTGCATGGCCCTGGAGGTGAGTTTCCACTCTGGACAGTTGGTTGCAATTACCAAGGGCAGGACAACAGGCAGGCGAGGGGCACCCTGCCTTCAGAGGAGGGTGAGGGAAGGCAGGGCGGTGAAAAAATGCCCTGGAATGCAAGCCAGCTGGAAGGCTCTTCCTTGAATGTTCCAGCTTTTTAACAAATGAAACTTTGCTACTTTTCTCTGGTCCACACCAACTGGGCATGTGATTCTGAAGACCGCATACAATTGTTAAAAACAAGAAAAAAGTGCTCTTTTTCTTGGAAAGCAATGGACAAGTGTTTTTCTGTAGATTCACTTGCCAGAGGGGACTCCCGGGTACTCCTGGGCACAGCTGGCTGGAAAAGCCCCAGAGTTCTTGGGGCCCCAACCAACTCCAGGGCATGAGAGTGCACAGGAATCCCGGAAGCCGCCTTTCTGCTCTTTCTCTCCCCTTCTTTTTAAGGGTCCTGGTCCCCCCTGTACAGAAGGAAGAGGGTGATGCCTTCTTAAAGCCCATTGGAAGTCAAGGTCGTGGTTACCTTGGTGAGGTGGGGAGGGCCCTGGGGGCTCCTGGGAGCTCATGTCTTATTTTCTGTCTGGATGCTGGTGGCATGGTATGATGGGTTTGGGAACACTCAGAGAACTGCCTGTTTATGACTTGTGTGCTTAACTATATGTCAACCACACTTCAAACAGTTAAAAAAAGAAAAAAAAAAAAAAAAAGAAAAAAACAAGGCCTGAGTTAAATGTTAGCTTCATTTAAAAGAAATAGTAAAGTTTTGACATGAAAAAAAATCAGATTTCAAATATTTTATTAACAAAACTTATCTGAAATCACTTGGTTTGCAAATTTTGCAATGAAACTGCTTTATGAATTAGAGTGATCTCTTTCTTGAGCTTTTTATTTTTCTCATGAATTATACTGAATTTAGCAAAACATGCTGCTTGGCACATAATAAAAACCCAATAACTTAATAAACAAATGAATTTGGTTAAAACGAAGTTTAAAAAAAAGGACAAAGGAATTAAGTCTGTTTGAGTAATATAAGGCAGACAACAGGCATTATCTTGTGAAATGGGGATGACTGACCCAAACTGAGGCATGCAGGAGTTAGGGAGGTTATACACTGTTGTGATTAGGAACGAATCTTTGCCCCTAGAAAACCCAACTTGCCCTTTTCCCAGAGAGGAACCAAAGTGCCTTTCTTATACCAGGGAAGGCCCTGCAAGTCTGTGGTCACAGGCGACTGGACAGAACCCCCCTCGATTCCGGCTCTTCAGGGAAGCGACAAATGGAGGGCCGGAGGTGGTGCTGCCCCGCCGTCTTGGGGGGAAGATCTAGGCGTGACCATCTGGTGAAAGGCCACCACATGCTGCTAACAGGTGGGGCTCCCAGGGTGTCTCCTGGGAGCCCAGCGGGGATTCCTTGGATGGAGCCCATCCCCAGTCACCTCCTCTACCCACCGCAGGAGCAGAGCTGGGTTAGCCAGAAACTTAGGCCAACTTTCTGTTCCAAGAGCCAGGAAGGGCTGGAGCAAGGGCTGTCTGCAAGGTGCGGGAACAGGCTTGGGAAAGGCTTTTCCAAAGAGAGGACCATGTACCCCAGCTGGCCCCCAATTCAGAGAAATAAGAAGGCAGAACACATCCCTTAGGATGAACCCAGCCCTCTTCCCTGACGTCTCCAGCCTCCTCTATGAACTTCCTCTCCAGCTGCTGATCCTCTGCCCTGAGCGCTCTCCATCCACAGCCCCACCCCCTCCACCAGGCTGACCCCCATCCACCACACTCACACCTGTCTCTGGTCTCCTCCTATCATTGCCCATCCTAGCAGAAAAGTACTCAGAAGGGACTAGAGACTGACATCAGTGAGTGGATGTGTGGACACCCCACTGTGGCTTCCGGAGTCATCACTGGACAGTTACTCACAGGCGTATGGACACAAGGGTTCGAGTCTTGACCCTGCAGGTCTCGTCTCAGAACAGCCCTGCCTCCGTTTCCACATCTGTAGGAGAGGGGAATCATTCTTGCCTGCCCCACTGGGCAGCTGTAGAGACCCACCCAAACAGGAAGATGGTGAATAGCTATGGTTGGGACTGTGAAGGACACCTGGAAAGACAAGACAAATGGTGTCTGGGTTCATCTGGATGGGGCTGTGGGGAAGGGAGAGGATCAAGGTTCATGTCGTCAAGTCACTTCCTGTTGGGAGGGCTCTCAACCCCAGGCCTCAGACATTCCTGGGAGTCACCTTGACAGTGATGGCGGATATGGAGGCCCCAAAGGTGGGTGAAGCTGGGACAGTAATTCTGACAGTAATTCTCAGGTGGCAGCAGCAGATGGCTTCGAGCTGGATGCTGAGACTTCTGAGGCAGGAAGCCCCCTGATGCCACCCGCGCTGTGACAGACGAGGGCCTCTTCCCACCAGCTGGCTTGTGCCATCAGCCAGTCACCTTCCACTGTCCCCACACAGCACAACTTCCATCTGCTGGTGATGCTCAGGCTGATGCTCAATGCTCATGTTCAGGCCCTGGGCCAAGAAAGTTGGAAGTGTCAGACGACTAGAAACACTGAAGGAAGACACGGCCTCTCCCAGCGGGGCGGCAGATGAGATCTGGACAAGGGCTTGCCTCACCTGACGGCTGGGGGCTGCCGGAGCCCAAGCCCGCTGGCCTCTGCCTGTTGAAATAGGTCTTCATGTGGCAGATTCCTCCTGTCTTCAAGGCATGCACTGACCCCGCTGGGCTCCCAGGCCCTGTCAGCACGTGTGGAGCAGTGACAGGGGTCTATGGGGTGGAGGACGGGTGGCAGGAAGGCCCTTGCTCGGTAGAAAAGAGGCCGATGTGCTAGGAGGTCACCAGGAGCTCCACTCTGTCCTTGATCAAAACCANCCAAGAGGCTTTTTAGTTCCTCTTCACTTTCTACCATAAGGGTGGTGTCATCTCCAACACTGAAATAG
The DNA here is from genome assembly GCA_006410875.1 of Neotragus pygmaeus. Classification (NCBI taxonomy): domain Eukaryota; kingdom Metazoa; phylum Chordata; class Mammalia; order Artiodactyla; family Bovidae; genus Neotragus; species Neotragus pygmaeus. The sequence goes on along the minus strand of SJYV01045352.1, from coordinate 1,533,840 downwards.
AAGACATCCCAAATGACATAACGATTCCATCTCTGGTTACTCTACTCTGGAGAACCTCTCAAAGGAGTGTACAAAATACATATATGCATGTATACAACTATTTATAGGAATATTTGTTAATGCCAGAAATAGAACCTAAATATTAATAAGATAATCGGTAAATCAATTACAATATATTTATAAAATGGAATAAAAGTAGTAAAAATTAATAAACTAACACCTCCTAAATTAATTCTTTATTCATTTCAACAAATATTCTTTCAGTATTTTCCTCATTCCACTGTATTTGACTCATTCCACCTTGAGTCAGATGCCTTCCACAGTCTTTTTCCATCAAGCTGGCATATCAGCATTACGTTTTTCTCACTACTGTGCCCACAATTCCAATAGTTATTACCAGGTAAAAGGTGATGGTTGTTAAGGAAAAAGCTATTTCTCTCATAAAATTAGTAAGTGAATAAGCATTTTATCTGTCAATATGTCTTCTCTATTGTTTACGAGAAATGATAACAAAAATAAATACACTTACAATTAATTTTCTTTACTATAAAACACCCTCATTATCACCTATTTTTCTCAACATGAAAAATACATTTGCAATTTTCTTTCTCCATAATGAAAATCCAAAACCAAAACCATGTAATCTCACATGTAATGAATTAAACTTAAAATTTCTAAGCAAGTATCTTTTTTAAAATTTTATAACATCTTAAATTTTACTTAATAGAAACACAATAATCCTTTAGAAATATTAGCTATTATTAGGTTATCTATTGAGATAATATAAACAAAAGTTAAGGTGAAATAGTTATTATTTCTAGAGGAATTTTTTTAATTTTACTTTATTCACTGAATCTGGAAATGATACCTCTAATGCTACCCTCTCTATTGCTTATTCCCCCTATTTTTCATTATAATCCATCATTTTCAGTTTTCAATTTAGTCNAGAAATTGATGCTTTTGATCTGTGGTGCTGGAGAAGACTCTTGAGAGTCCTTTGGACTGCAAGGAGGTCCAACCAGTCCATCCTAAAGGAGATCAGTCCTGGGTATTCACTGGAGGGACTGATGTTGAAGTTGAAACTCCAATACTTTGGCCACCTCATGCGAAGAGTTGATTCACTGGAAAAGACCCTGATGCTGGGAGGGATTGGGGGCAGGAGGAGAAGGGGATGACAGAGGATGAGATGGCTGGAAGGCATCACCGACTCGATGGACATGAGTTTGAATGAACTCCGGGAGCTGGTGATGGACAGGGAGGCCTGACGTGCTGCGATTCACGGGGTCGCAAAAAGTCAGACACGACTGAGCGACTGAACTGAACTGAAGGGTCAACAATGTCATGCTACAGTTACTGAATGTGGACATGGAAATTCAGGATTGGGAAAAGGTTTCCCAGTTTGGAAACTGACTGGTCTCCAATGACTTCTCTTGATTAATCCCACGTGATGGGGTGGAGATCAAGTTTGCAGACACAGAAGTGAAAAGTGGGAAGGGGAAGGAAGGTAGCAATGAACAGAGATCCTTAGGGAAATCAGGTTGTTTTACTCTCAGGATCTGAAATATGTAGGGAAAAATGAGAGAGGTAGATAAGAAATGGGGTGAGTTAGAGTAACCAAACAAACTACGGCTGGGAGATGAGAGATGGGCTGAGGGACCCAGGATGAAGAGGACAGGTGGGGACGTAGAAGGGTGCTGGGGAGGTCGAGGTGGGGGGAAATTCCTTAAGGAAGGCCACGTCTCAGAGATGTCTGGGAGGCAGGCTGGGCCTGAGGTGGGAGTGGTGCCAAGGCCCAACTCCTGGGGGCCCAGTGCCTTTCCCATGGTGGGGGGGAGGGCATGAGACTCAGCAGGGGTGGAGGTTCAGAGCATCACAGATTCTACATGCAGATCATATTCCACAAATGCCACAATAAGCCTAAGTGATAAAGCAAGATTATCCCTCCTCTCACTAACACCAAAAGCTACAACAGGTCAATGGAGTCCCTGGTGGCAATCACGCCCTGCTAAGCCTGCCAGAACAACGCTGACCCTTCAATCCAGGACGGTTGAGCCTTCTTACTGTTTTTCTAGCCACTGGACTACAGGGTCTCAAACACTGGCTACCTGACAGACCAAACCAGTCTTTCTTCTCCCAGGTGGCAGTCTGGGGCATGGGGAAGAATGTAGGCCCAGAGATCACTTAGCATCATTGCCTACTTAGTTCTTTAACTCCAGACAACTTCTCCCAGTCTACTGAACGAGGGCAGTGCCCTCTGCCCTGCCACCTGCTTCACAGGAATGCCATGGAATACAGGATGCAAAGTCACCTGGAGGAGTTACAACCCTGCTGCAGACACTCCCCAAGGTGGTTCAGAAAACCTACCAGGGGAGCTAGACTGGGAGCATCAACACTGAGCCTGGTATAAAGAGGAGTCTGAGAACAGGTTTAATGACTTCTTCAAATAATGGTTTGAGAATTGAGCTTTAAAATATTAAATTTAACTACACTTGATAGATTTCAGAAAGAACTGTGGATTCTGTTTCATGTTATAATTTACCAAGGTAAGTAATGCTTTTCTGAAACTCCTCCCACTTACCTTCTGCACCCAAGAAAGAGGCAAGGGGCTGGTGGAGCTCTCAGAGACAATACTAAGATTACAGAGGCTTATGTAATTCAAAGGTCAGGTCACTTCTAGAGCCTAGAAAACTCCCAACCTCTAGGCCTAGCCAGCTCTACCTAGCACCCAGTGGAGCCTCAGCCCCGCTTCCAGGAAGACCAGTGGCTAAGTCCTGGCAGTGAAGCCATGCCCCTCGGGTCCTTCTCTGAACAGGAGTAGTGCTGGACTGGCAAGGCCACTTGACCTGGAAGGTAAAGCCACTGTGAGAGGGACCCAGCCCTCACACCTCTGCTGCTGTATTAAAAACCATCATTTGTAAGGCTGAGGCACAGGGGCTATGACTGAAGTTGCCTTCTGGCCTCCACATGCACAGCTGGATGACTTGGGTATCCTACTCCCAGCTGACAACCAGCTCCACACCAGAATGCATCTTAAAGGCATCCAAGAGAAAACATGACTGAAGTCCGCATTTGGCCACCCGAGGACTCTGGACTCACCCCTGGAGGGATGCAGGATCACAGACGTCTGGAGGGAGCACTGTGGGGAGCCAGCCAGGTCTGCTCATGGCCAACTAAGTTCCTTCACCATGAAGAACGAATCTGCACTAAGTCCTCTGGAATTGTTTCTGGGGGCCACAAGAGATGTGATCTACAAGGCAGATGTGAAACTGATCGTGAGCAGCCTGGGGAAAGAGTAAGTATAAAATACAAAGCCCTTTGAAGGTCCAGAGAACAAGAATGATGTTAACAGTTAATTATCCAGAAAAAGAATTTTCACTGACACAGAAGTTAGGCAACACTGAAAACACAATACTAAGATATCAATTCTGAGAAAGACCCATAGGAAGGGCAGCTTAGGAGAACACTAAAGAGATTAACATGGGAAAAATAAATATGGGGCTCTGCGCCCCCACAGAAGCTACTAATGCTATTTATTGGCTTGGGTCATTCTTGAGAACAGAAAACCAGTTTTTTGGCAAAGCTGCACAAACTTCACATGGGGCGTCTCCCAAGGTTGCGGACACCAAACTACTGTAATAATGACGCTCTTCACTAAACTTCCTCACATCCCACTAGTATCTTCAGAAGCTAAGATGTGACTTCTAGAGTCAGTCAGGGACTGAGTGGTGAGTGTCCCAGCCAGGCACAAGGGATCCAGTCCACTTGGAGCCTCAGTTCCCTCTCCTGCAGGGTGGGAAGGGAGGAAGGGCTGGACTACGTGGGCTCGCAAGTTTCTCCCAGCTGGATACTCCGTGCGTCTAACTCTGCCCTGGTCATGAACAGTGGCGAGGCACAAGGTGCCATCTAGTGGCACCACTTGCCCACTCTCACAAATGGCTCCAATGAAAGACCCCAGAGGAGCAAAATTAACTCCTACGGACTCTAACTCCAGGGGTGAGGGTAGAGGAGGCTAGGAGGGTGAGCACACTTCATGTCAGTGGACGTGACATAGTCATCTCAAGAAAATATAGTTTAAGAGTTCTTGCTTTCCCTAAGAAAGCAACCCTTTTTTTTTTTTTTAAGAAAGGCTAATCATATCCATTTGTCAATATTTTCAGCATTAAGGAAAATAGTTTAAAAAACATAAAAATGTAAGTGCACTCAAGAGTAACTGCTATTAAACAGTTCTGAACAGGCAGAAAATGTAGACTTTCCTTTTACAGAAAATGTTAAATCCGTAATAGCAGCATAATGTATATATATAAAAAAGCTGGTTTTGAAAACCCAGATTTTTTTATACACAAAACATCTGTGTTTTTTCTCCTAAACACTACAACAGCATTTCCACTGGGAAATTGGTTTCTTCACATTATGTCACTTCTTGCTGCCACATGCAGATACTAGCTTGAGTGTTTGTGTCTTCAGCCCAGAGACCCAGTTCCCAACAGCCTTCAGTCCAATACCATGGCAGAGAGCGCATTTAGGTCTTTCATGTATGGATGAGCCGCCAAGATCTGGTCGATTTTCAGTTTTTGCTCCGAGTCAGGGAAGATCTTCAGAAGGGCTTCCCTCAGCTCGTTGGTTTCTGCAGGAGATCTCTGTGCTGGCATGGGCAGATTCTGTTGGATGTTGGGAAGGTTGGGCAAAAGTGGGAAGCGGGGTTGCTGAGGAAGCCAGTGGCTGGGTGGGGTGCCCTGAATCCGGGTCGGAGGCTGGTGGCTGGCGCTGGCTGCCTGGGCGCCAGGGACTCTGAAGCTGGGGTCAAACATGCCCACATTTGGCAGGGCGTTGAGTAGCGGCTGCATATCTCTGTGAATGGAAGCAAGCCCTGGTGAGCTAGGTTAGGAGATAAACAAGAAATCTGTCTAAAAATATCTGCCGCTGACTCCAAAATTCAAGGAGCTGCTCCCTGGACTCTGAAGGCGAGAGAAGACCACAGCCATGGCAGGGAGGGACACCACCCACAGACAGGCCCGTGGGGATGCCGCTAACACCAGTCCCAGCCCAGCCGTGACAGGGAACGCTGGCTCCTCACGAGCCGCTCCACTTCCTGGCCTGCTGCTGTGGGGACTGACCCACCCAGCTGCTTGGCTCTGAACCAGGGTGTGCCAGGAAGCCTTCAGAAGATCTGGACGCAGGACCAGACTCTCTTGCAGACTCAGATTCTCTGTGGGGCCAGGCGGATGGGGATCTCTGGGCAGAGAGGCTGCCTCCCCAGCCCCTCAAGTCTGAGTGAGTTGTTGGTGTCCACAACTTGAATGCACGAGTGTGTCTAGGGCATCTCTACCATTAAAAAGCCCCCCACTTGATTCTGCTTGCAGTAGAGAAATGGGGCTGACTGAACACTTTTCCGTGGGGGCTGGCGGCGGGGTGTGTGTGCGCGCAATGACTAACTTCGTCTTCAATGGCTCCTACGTGAGCAGGCAGGACTGACCCTGATGCCAGGCTGCTGAGGCTGGAGAAGGAGACAGACCTCTCCTTCCGTTAAGTTTGACCCATGGACCCTGATGCTTGCACACAGGCCTCAGGTCTTAAAGCCTAGCAGAGAATTTCCAAGTTAAGACTTTGGAAGAAAGATAAGATGTGTGGCCATTCAGCAGGAGCTTTAATGGCTTCCATTCTCTCGGTGGAGGCAGGTAGAGAAGCAGGACCTTTGGGAACGGAGCCCTTATCTGTGTAATGAAACACAAAGGCTCAAAAGAGAAATGATTCACAAGACCTGGGAGTGGAAATCATGCTGGTCTTGTGTGCTGAAGACAGTTCTGTGTGAGCCACCTGCCCTTTCCAATCCAAACCCAGAATCCCCCAAAGGCCCTGTCATAAACGGAGAGGATCAGCTCTAAAGTCTCACTGTCTTGAAGCGCTGGGGGAGCTGTCTCTCATTCCTTTCAGCTGAGAAATACACAGAAATGTAGCTTATTTTGCTTTTTAAAAAGAGAAAAGGCCTATCACTGGGGACTACGATCTGCCACTTAGGCGCACAGGACTAACAATGTCCATTCTTGAGAACTCTGAAAATGGAAACACGTCTTTAAACACAAAAAAACCCCAATCTATAAGAAAGAAAACCTAAGCTATCAAATTAATTTCAGACAAATATAGAATACTTGCTTCTCTACTCGGTGAGGTAGATAGTAACAGTTTCCCAGGTAGTGATTCCTGAATAGTAAATAAATTCATATAAGCATAAAATATTCAAAGTAAATGACTTGGCAAAATTAAAAAGATACACACACACAAAGAGCCTAATTAGCACTCACTAGTGAGTGGCCACTAGCACAATCTGCTCTGTCTTCTTTGGCCACAGAAAGTCTGGCTCCCCATCTTCTCTTCTGGGAGTAAAACCAAATGAACCACAAATGAAGATTTGGTCTCTGGGAGATATTCCACCTATATTTCACCAGCACTAAATTCAAGGCTATTTTTAAAAATAAAATACCATTTACAACATTCAGGGAGAGAGTGCACTTGCACTTGAAGCACAAACAACTGAAATGCATTTATAAACACAAGACAACCCGGAAAAGGAAATAAATACCTAAGGAAGACTTCCTTCCGAAGAAATTCTTCTAATCGAGGTCCACTTCTTCCCAGAGGGTCATCAGGAACCATAAATATGTCCCCCACAAAGGTATACTGGAGCAATCTACAACAGGGAGAATAATTACAGTGTGGGAGAAAAAAGTAAATTAAAAGACTGCTTAACCGAATCCACCTGCAATGCAAGAGACCCCAGTTCAACTCCTGGGTCGGGAAGATCCACTGGAGAAGGGATAGGCTACCCATCCCTTCTTGGGGTATTCTTCTTTCACTATTCCCTTCTATCAGTATTCTTGGGCTTCCCCTGTGGCTCAGCTGGTGAAGCATCTGCCTGCAACGTGGCAAACCTGGGTTTGATCCCTGGGTTGGGAAGATCCCCTGGAGAAGGGAAAGGCTACCCACTCCAGTATTCNTATTCTTCTTTCACTATTCCCTTCTATCAGTATTCTTGGGCTTCCCCTGTGGCTCAGCTGGTGAAGCATCTGCCTGCAACGTGGCAAACCTGGGTTTGATCCCTGGGTTGGGAAGATCCCCTGGAGAAGGGAAAGGCTACCCACTCCAGTATTCTGGCCTGGAGAATTCCATGGACTGTATACATATAGTCCATAGGGTCACAAAGAGCTGGAATATGACTGAGAGACTTTCACTTAACCGCTAAAGCAAAGAAAACCAAACACACCGCAGTGAAACCACTTTCTCTTTTGGATACAAATACAACAGGATAAGAAACTTTTACCTAGTGGCTCTCATTATTTCTTATCAAGACTTTCAAATTTTTATCTGGGCTCGGGAAGCAGCTTCCTTTCTTAATATAACGTTCAATATAACTTTGAAAAACAAGATGGAAAGACTGTCACCTTAGGATACAATGGGTGCTCAACAAAGGTTTAATTTTTGAATAAATGAGCTCATAAGCAAACCTACTGATGTTCTTTTAAAAAAGGGAATTAGTATATGAAGAAATACTGAAGGTCAGTTGAATATGATTTATCAAGTCTAGAAAAATGTTTTTAAAAGTCCAAATGCCTGATTTGCTGCCTGGATCTTGGTTTCTGCCTTGCTTTATGATTTCTGAAGGCAATGGGTTGGTGTGTGAGTGAGTCTTCACTTAAACCTTCTATGCACACACAGATGAGTGTCCGATAAACACTGACAATGAGCTCAGGGCACAAATCCAACAGAAACATGTGCTAGAAGATTAATGGCTTGTTAACTGTGCCCAGAAGGTCAAAGACCAATTCTCACTTCAGCTATCAACAACAGTTTCTTAACAGCATATGGGTCAAATGCATATAGTAACTAACTTTCACCTGGGTATCATTTTCTAAAACCCTCTAATGATTCAAAACACATAAATATCAGGCAAGAGGCAACCATGAAACCCCCTAGACAGGTGTATGTAGTTACACTAGCTATATATCAGTTATACCAGATATACACAACCTCAAGGTATGTTTTTTAGATTTCTGACATTTATGACTCATCCCTGGCACTATCATAAGACTACTGGTTTTTGGTAAGTACTTGTCAGATGATGCTTGTTTACAGAAAGTCCTGGAAGCCTGTGCTCACTGATCTTAATGCAGCTGAACACACTCAGGGTGTCATCACAAACAGAAAACTTACTTTGTTATTTTGGATATTCAGTGCTTTCAATACAGATGACTAAACTTTGATGGTAAAATGCTCAAGAAAAGTATCTGATATTCAAAAGTAGAAGTATTCTTTCCTTTCCCTAAAGTGAAAACCCAGTCAGCATACTGATTTTGGTACTATCCTCTTGCTGAAATCACAGCTGTTATCAAACCGAGCCTTTGTATTTCACTGCTGAGGAAAGCCTGCGGGAGGCCCAATGACTTGCTCAAGTGTCCCTCGGCATCAGGCCACGGTCAAGTTAGGTGGTCATTTCTGCTCCATTACACAGTCGACAGTTAACTGGGCCATAAGGATACTCCTCGTGCCAGGCGACACTGGTCTACAGAAGACGCCTGTGGGCACCAGAGCGCGCTCACACACCGCCTGCTGGCACTGCTGCTCTGAGCTCAGTCCTCCCGCCCACTGGCAGGGGCCAGCCACCCTGAGGCCTGGAAGCACAGTCTTATGATACCTGTGGTCTCCTAAACTCTTCCAAGGTGGACAAAACACAAACAGTAAACAACAAAAAACATCTCTGACAAAAGACAAAGAAAAAGGTATTACCTTTTTGTAATTATTTCTCTCCAGGAGACTGACTCAGTAACAAATTCTCTGAAGTTATCATTTGTTACAATTATGCCACCAGTTTTGTCTGCTAAGTGTAGTAGAAACCTATGGTAATATAAGAGTGGTTAAAACAGGAAAGCAGGCATCCCTAGCTCAGAGTAGCTTTACTATAAAAAACAAAAGGATTTCCTCTTCACAGGAAAATCAAAGAATTTAACCAAGGCTGGGATGCAGAAAAGTTAAGCCCCTGTCAATTGAACATCAACTTGAAATACTGAACACCTGAAATTACTAGAATGAATATAAATGAAAGTCTGGTTTTCATAAAATTTTTAAAAATAATCTTAACCACAATTTATACATTTTTCTAGACAAGTTGTACTATCAATAAAGAGTGGTAATATGATAATGCATAAGGACTAGAGAAGGAATGAATCAGAACTGATGCCTGTGAAATCACTATTCAGTTTCTGTTGCTAAGCTACGGTACTTTGGCTCTAAGATGAGCCTTGCCACAGTTAGCCTCGCATTTTTTTTAGCCTAAATTCACATTTTCTGCTCTGACTTAAGAGGATGTCCAGAACTGGCATTAGGTTTAGTCCAAGTTATAGATACACTCAGATGCAAGTTATGAGAAGATACAGGGTGATCACATGGGCTTCTCTGGTGGCTCAGAGGGTAAAGCGTCTGCCTGCAATGCAGGAGACCTGGGTTCGATCCCCGGGTCGGGCAGATCCCCTGGAGAAGGAAATGGCAACCCATTCCAGTATTCCTGCCTGGAGAAGCCCATGGATGGAGAAGCTTGGTGGGCTACAGTCCACGGGGTCGCAAAGAGTCGGACACGACTGAGTGACTTCACTTTCACTTTTCACTTTCATATGGTGACCAAAAAACGTAACAAGTAAACATTACAGAGAATTCTATTTCATTACTCGAGATTACTCATGTTCAAACCCTCTTAATGAGAGATTTGTGAGGACAATATGAGTTTCCCTAGTCAGGATGACCATATTTGTCTGAGGCAATGCAAACAAAGATAATGAAACAATAAAATAAGTGAAATCACTGGAATTAAAGGTGCAAAACAACTGCTTTTCTTATTAGTAGGGGGTACTTAAAAGGAGATCAAAAAACAAGCCTCATTAGTTTCAGAAATCTTAGGAAAACTTGTTAAGTAAATATGATTTAGCATGAGTATCTTAAATTATTTCTAATTGGCATGAACAGTAAGTAGTGTTTGTCTACAAGTATTAATGAAAATAGGCAGTAAAGCTTCTGGGCGTGTACTGTGATCAGGACACATGTTCACATTTGCTAAAAACCCAGAGAACCATATAAATTAAGTGAAAACCTACTTGACATACTTGCGTATGCATTCAGATTCTGTAGGTGTGAGAAGCTGCTGCGTTAACAGCATCTGAAGGCTCTTCACGAGCCTGGCAGTCCAGCCCGCCTTCTCATGTGAGCTCTCCAGGGTCCCCGCCCAGTATCTCTGGAGCAAGGGGAATCCCTCCATTCCAATCTCCCAATACTTTCTCACCCACGCCCCTACCCCCAGGCGCTTCCTCCCGCACCCTTTCATGCCATCTCGGATTCTCCCCAGATCTGGTCTCTCATACCAGCCTGGTGAAGGGCAAGAGGTTGTCAGCGAGGAGGTCCTTTGGACCTTTGGCTGAATGTCTGCCATCATTCCAAGTTCTCTGCCCCTGCCAAGCTCCTCTTTTCATCTCTCACCCATCGGACCATCAGTCACCACCTCGGGTTACAAGCTAAGCACCGTCTTCCACGTGAGGGAGCACTATGGTAGAACAATGAGGCAAAACCACCTGGGTGCTGTAGTGCTAAAGGTCAGAGTGAAAGAGGGTGAGGGCAAGAGAGCAAAGAGGAGGCCAGCACTTCAGTTCCTAGACACTCGTCTCAGCACCTGCTCCCTGAGCAATGTACTAACCTAAGAAATGCAGCTTATTCCTTTAACAGGAGGTCAGCTGAGACCATCTTCTATTATATGGAAGAAACGCTGAAGGCTCAGGCATCGCAGTGACAGACTAAGTCACCAGTCAGACAGAACCAGGAGGAGACAGAGGAAGTGTGAAAAGCACTCTTGAGGCTGCCACACTAAGACAAGACAAACATTACTTCTAGGAAGTATTTAAAAAGACTACAACTCAATACGGGCTTTTACTTATAGATTCTCAGCCATGTTTTATTAAAAAAGTTTTTAAACTCAATAGCTTCTTTGGTAATGTCCCTGAATGTATTAGTATAACCTTAAAGACTATAATGTTAGAACTCTCAAACTCGGGTGAAGCATGTCCTTTTAAGAGGTGGATTCAGGTGCCCAATGAACTGTCTGGTGGAGCAGGTGGCTGGCTCCTCACCACCCCACACCCACTTTAGAAAGGAAAACAGCCTTTCATACCTGTCATCATGAGAAGCAATTCTTTCTCCAAAGACCATCCGTGCAGGAGTTAAAGATAATATTCCAAGCTCCTGGAGCTGGGTTAAGAAGTGCTGTTCTGTTTTGGAATAAGTTGAATACACATTCAGAAAAAGGCTATCTACCCAGATGTTTGAATAAATGAAAGCACCCCCAAGTGTTTCACTTGGAGAGTTGTGGCTAACTTTTCTATTGACTCACAAAGATTGCCATTTTATGAACTTACTGGGAAGGGGGAAAAAATCAAGGAAGACATATTCCAAAACAAATATAATGTAAAAATTGACTTTAGCTATTTTTTAAACTTAAAAATGTTCAACTTATTTGTTTCTTAAGAAGAATAAACCATAAACCTATACATAAAAGATCTTACTATTAAGAACTTTTTCTCAGCTATATTACAAGCAATAGAGGACAAAGAGGGTGAGGGCCAAAGTCCCTGAGTGGATACTAGAGAGGCAGACTGTTCTGTCCTGATCCCGAAAAGGTCTGCTTAGTCCCTATTCCAAGAGTCTGCCAAATCTCCCTCTGATTGCTACCCCATCTAATCTCTTCTCTATTACTGGTACAAATATTTACTGATTTTCATGGGACTGGGTCATGACAGAATAAAAGAGGGCCAAAACCACAAATGAGTAAAGGCAAAATAACAGCTACAAGCTCAGGGTCTGAGAATCCCACCACTGCATTCCCTACAACGGCACTCACCACTGACTTAGGCTTAAGTGTCCAAACACAGTGCTTTATAGCTCTAGAATGCACAGCACATAAGGCTTACAAGACTCTTTCAGGGATCTTACTGCAAAAATGACTGAAGTGAGTAGTTCTGCCTTATTCTCAAGTACCCTCTGCTAGGACAAAAGCACTGCCCCTGAGGGAGGGAAGCTGGGATACCTGGGAAATGTACTTTTACATTTCTACCTCAACAGCGACTGAATTTTATTACTTCCTGCTGAATGTGCTGCGTGGGTCCTGTTCTTACCCTTCCTCTTCCCAGTCTACTTTTTATTTCCAGGTAGTCTGATGCACTGGAGAAGGCAATGGCACCCCACTCCAGTACTCTTGCCTGGAAAATCCCATGGATGGAGGAGCNGTTCTTACCCTTCCTCTTCCCAGTCTACTTTTTATTTCCAGGTAGTCTGATGCACTGGAGAAGGCAATGGCACCCCACTCCAGTACTCTTGCCTGGAAAATCCCATGGATGGAGGAGCCTGGTGGGCTACAGTCCATGGCGTCGCTAAGAGTCGAACACAACTGAGTGACTTCACTTTCACTTTTCACTCTCATGCACTGGAGAAGCAAATGGCAACCCACTCCAGTACTCTTGCCTGGAGAATCCCAGGGACGGGGGAGCCTGGTGAGCTGCTGTTTATGGGGTCGCAGAGTCAGATACAACTGAAATGACTTAGCAGCAGCAGCAGCAGTAGTCAGATGCATAAAGCTGCTTGGCACAGCCCTTTCAGCAATCTTCCTATTAAGACCCCTTAACTTTCTCTGGATATTTCAGGATCCATAATAAGTTAAAATCTTCCGTGTGTGGCCTGCAGGTCAGCCATGCAGTACCACACAGTGAACATAAATGACTTATATTAAGCTATTAAACAAACTGTTAAAAAGACATCTTATGTGAAGGTTCCAAATTTATCAAATGATCATTTTCAAAAATACTATTTAAAGAGGAAGAAACCTAGCCTAGTAGAAAGACATATTTAAACAACTTTTTAGAAAGTCAAAGAAAATTTCTGTGATATATAATGAAGACTAACATAACTTTTTATAAACATCAATTAAACTTTCCATCCCTCCCCCAAGTATGTCTTATGCTATAACACTCTTCAACTGATTTTTTTTTAACTGGGTCCAACAAACTTAGTTTTGTTTTTAAAGCTTTAAAGCTGCTGCCTATGGCACATGGCACTATTCTAAGTAGTGTGTGTTGCAATTAAGAGCCAACTGATTACCTAATTATTAGTAACCTGGAAAAATCAGTTTGCCTCACCTGTGACATTAGGATCACGCCTTGTTCTCCACTGTGGAACAAATACAGTGATGTTTCTGTTGCCGAGCTTCCAAAAATATTCAACCGCAATTGCAATTCCACGACAAGAAAAGAACTTTTTCAGACCATGGCTATATGAAAATAAGTAAAATTTATTTCAGTTGAAAGCATGTTTCAAGCATGTTAAGTTTTACCAGAATAAAGTGAAAAAGTAAAATCCACAAACAACAAAAACAATTAGGACAATATTTCCTTTAATAGTTTGCTGCTTTGCAAAGCCAAGAGAAACCATGATAGGAGGTGTGACTCAATAGTTTCATGATTTCTGTTTTATTTTATTCAGTTGATTTGAGTGTGCTTCTGTGGTAGAGGGCAGTTTGAGCTTTGGGGCTATACTTGTTTACTAAACCTTGAAGAAAGCAGGGAAAACCGCTAGACTATTTAGGTATGACCTAAATCAAATCTCTTATGATTATACAGTGGAAGTGAGAAATAGATTTAAGGGCCTAGATCTGACAGATAGAGTGCCTGATGAACTATGGAATGAAGTTTGTGACACTGTGCAGGGGACAGGGAGCAAGACCATCCCCACAGAAAAGAAATGCAAAAAAGCAAAATGGCTGTCTGGGGAGGCCTTACAAATAGTTGTGAAGAGAAGAGAGGCGAAAAGCAAAGGAGAAAAGGAAAGATATAAGCATCTGAATGCAGAGCTCCAAAGAATAGCAAGAAGAGATAAGAAAGCCTTCCTCAGCAATCAGTGCAAATAGAGGAAAACAACAGATTGGGAAACACTAGAGATCTCTTCAAGAAAATGCATTGAGAGATACCAAGGGAACATTTCATGCAAAGATGGGCTCGATAAAGGACAGAAATGGTATAGACCTAACAGAAGCAGAAGGTATCAAGAAGTGGCAAGAATACACGGAAGAACTGTACAAAAAAGATCTTCACGACCCAGATAGTCATGATGTGATCACTAATCTAGAGCCAGACATCTTGGAATGTGAAGTCAAGTGGGCCTTAGAAAGCATCACTATGAACAAAGCTAGTGGAGGTGATGGAATTCCAGTTGAGCTATTTCAAATCCTGAAAGAGGATGCTGTGAAAGTGCTGCACTCAATATGCCAGCAAATTTGGAAAACTCAGCAGTGGCCACAGGACTGGAAAAGGTCAGTTTTCATTCCAATCCCAAAGAAAGGCAATGCCAAAGAATGCTCAAACTACCGCACAATTGCACTCATCTCACATGCTAGTAAAGTAATCCTCAAAATTCTCCAAGCCAGGCTTCAGCAATACGTGAACCGTGAACTTCCAGACATTTAAGCTGGTTTTAGAAAAGGCAGAGGAACCAGAGATCAAATTGCCAACATCCGCTGGATCATCGAAAAAGCAAGAGAGTTCCAGAAAAACATCTATTTCTGCTCTATTGGCTATGCCAAAGCCTTTGACTGTGTGGATCACAATAAACTGTGGAAAATTCTGAAAGAGATGGGAATACCAGACCACCTGACCTGCCTCTTGAGAAATCTGTATGCAGGTCAGGAAGCAACAGTTAGAACTGGACATGGAACAACAGACTGGTTCCAAATAGGAAAAGGAGTACGTCAAGGCTGTATATTGTCACCCTGCTTATTTAACTTCTATGCAGAGTACATCATGAGAAACGCTGGACTGGAAGAAACACAAGCTGGAATCAAGATTGCCGGGAGAAATATCAATAACCTCAGATATGCAGATGACACCACCCTTATGGCAGAAAGTGAAGAGGAGCTAAAAAGCCTCTTGATGAAAGTGAAAGAGGAGAGTGAAAAAGTTGGCTTAAAGCTCAACATTCAGAAAACGAAGATCATGGCATCTGGTCCCATCACTTCATGGGAAATAGATGGGGAAACAGTGGAAACAGTGTCAGACTTTATTTTTGGGGGCTCCAAAATCACTGCAGATGGTGACTGCAGCCATGAAATTAAAAGACGCTTACTCCTTGGAAGAAAAGTTATGACCAACCTAGATAGTATATTCAAAAACAGAGACATTACTTTGTGGACTCAGGTCCATCTAGTCAAGGCTATGGTTTTTCCTGTGGTCATGTATGGATGTGAGAGTTGGACTGTGAAGAAGGCTGAGCGCCAAAGAATTGATGCTTTTGAACTGTGGTGTTGGAGAAGACTCTTGAGAGTCCCTTGGACTGCAAGGAGATCCAACCAGTCCATTCTGAAGGAGATCAACCCTAGGTGTTCTTTGGCAGGAATGATACTAAAGCCGAAACTCCAGTACTTTGGCCACCTCACGAGAAGAGTTGGTGATAGGGAGGCCTGGAGTGCTGCGATTCATGGGGTCGCAAAGAGTCGGACACGACTGAGCGACTGAACTGAACTGAAACCTTTCATGTTTGGTTTTAGATGGAGAGCCCATTCTTGAGAGTCCTAGTCCACTGGCCTCCAAGAATCCTTGATGAATGTTAGAAGGAATTTGTGGCCGCAGCAGAAGCAGCTATGATCAGAATGATCCCATGACATGTTCTCACCAGCACAGCTTCCAGGGGTTTCAAATGCATCTGCCTCCATCCAGGAGGGCTGCACCCCGTCTCTGGACAACTGGGAAACCAACTCAGTTTACAGCTTCCAGGAAACAAGCTGATGACAAGACGCATATGCAACTACCTGGGGACCCTGGCATCCGATTCTCGTGAAGGAAGCAGAAAGCAAGGGGAAAGTAATTAACGAGGGACGGCACTGAGCACGAGTGAGTACCAGACAGAGCTGCACCAAGAGCTGTCAGCTCTAAGGGGGCTGGAGCCAGCTCCACGTTTACCAGAACAGGTGGTGGCCAGATCGGGCCCTCACTGTGTAACTCACGGTACAGAGGACTAGAAATGGATTCCCCACCCCAAAACCAATTTCAAAAGAAATGAAGAACAACATTCAAAAATTATTCTCCAGCAGTTACGGAAAAGCAGAGGTTTTAACCGTTTCAACTATCGCCAGTGGTACTGTCCCCAACTAAATCTGCGTTTTCATGGAGCAAGAATGGGCTGAGTAACTAGCATCTAACATCCAGAAGAGTGGCTCAGAAATGCCTCCTTTTAAAGGCTAAAACCCACTCAGTGAATCATAAATCAGAGACTGCACAGGCATCAGCTCCTCTCCAGGAAATGTACACAAGTAAACACACCCATTCTTGATGAAATAACTTAGCAGTGGCTTGTTTTATCTAAAAGCATTTAAAGATGCAGGAATGTAGCAATATTTACTGGTATTTGTTACTGGAAAATTGGCTTGAGTTTTTGTACAGAGGGTCTTAGTCTTGAGAGACATGCACTGAAAAAGCTTAGTAAGTGCCTTCTTAGCTAATTCATCAGACACAAATGCATATGAACTCTGCTTCCTCTTTTCCTTAAATGTTTCTGTTCACAGCAATGGCAGAAACTAAGTGGAAATAACGTCTCAGTCCTTTCCTTTGGGTCCTGGTGGTTCCCATGGTAAAGAATCTGCCTGCAATACAGGAGACCTGGGTTCAATCCCTGGGTCAGGAAGATCCCTGGAAAAGGAATGTCTACCACTCCAATATTCTTGCATGGAGAATTTCATGGACAGAGGAGTCTGGTGGGCTAAAATCCACAGGGTCATGAAGAGTTGGACACGATCAAGCGACCAACGCTTTTCAAGGAAAAGGAGGGAAATGACAGGAAATGACAGTAGATAAAATTCTACTGTCCTGGAACCCCTCCCAAGCTTAGAGGAGTAAAGTGGAGTTTCTAGAAACACTAGCATGAAAACAAGATTCCAGAGGCTTCCCTGGTGGCTCGGTGGTAAAGAATCCACCTGTTGTCGCAGAAGACACGGGTTTGATCACTGGTCTGGGAAGTCCCACAAGCCTGGGGGCAACTAGGCTCTGTGCTCCAGAGCCTGGAGGCTGCAACTACTGAGCCCGTGTGCCCGAACTGCTGAAGCCTGGGTGCTCGAGAGCCTGTGCCCCGCGCCACAAGAAAAGCTACCACAATGAGAAGCCTGCACGCTGCAGTGAGACAGTAGCCCCTGCTGTCCACAACTAGAGAAAAGCCTGAGCAGCAATGAAGAATCAGCACAGATAAAAAAATAAATGAAAAAAAAAATTCAAAGGGTTATTTATCCTCAGTGATAAGAGCAAAACATTTTTAATACCCTGAAAAATTTCTAGAGCTGATTCAGGCATAAATCGCAGTTCAAACTTCTGGTAAAGAACATATGGACTAATCCAGAAGACAAATAAATAAAATCAAGTAGAGCCAAATTATTGAGTTTAAAATAATAAGGTCCCACTTTTATTTTCATATCATAACCAAGCAAAAAATGTGCTCTCCTAGCCTCTCTGTAATCACAAAAAAGCAACTTGCTGGCAGGTAAACACAGAACAACTGTCTTTTTTGACTCAGAGACAAAGGGTACACATACAGTAATACCCCTCTACCCTGGTGAAGGCCAAAGCTCTGGGGCTCCCAGATGCAAATGAAGAATTAACAAATATTCAGCCTGAGAAGCCAGATGTGCGGAATCTCAGGGGAGATTCTGTTTCCATAAACTTGGAGACAAGTTACACCACTGTGTTGTTTTCCTCTTCTGTATCGTAGCAGACAGTCAACTAGAAAGAAGAGGATCCAAAGCAGAGAGGAGATGGGTGATAAACACCTGATAAAACCAATGAGAACGAAGGGCCATCACAGAATCAGGCAGGGCAGTGTGGGGAAAGAGAGAAAAACCCTTTCTGAGTTACCCAGGCAAGAGTAATTCTTTTCTATAGCCTCCATTTAATAACAAGAGCCATGGAACCCTGATATACAAGACTACCATGAAAAATGGTTAAAATATATAGGCAAGTGAAGGGACAAACCTCATCTACACGGAAAATTATCTGTTCAGATAAGTCAGGTGCTCTTTGCTGAAGTTTCAGACTGACAGAGACCAAATGTTATCTGGCCACTGCGGTGATGTCTAGCCATACACCACATACCATTTCCATTTACTCATCGTTTGACTCATTCACGGTGACAAAGGGGAAAACCAAGTAGAGATATGCATAATCAGCAGCAGTAAGTAGGGTATTTCGGAATTTCTCACGGTGTGTTAGAAACTGCAGACTTCACACTGGCCTGGCAAATAAGTAAGGCTTTACAGAAACCCAGGGATGAGTGGGCTTGAGTGGCTTTAAGGAAGGGTTCAAACCTATTGCTCAAATACTCAAGTTTCCTTTTTAACTACTTCCCCAACTAGCTAGGTCAAGCTAGTGAAGTTTACTCAACAGTGCTTAAGCAACTCAGGAGTAACGTATCCAATGGCGCTAAGGCCTAAAAATTCATCTCAACTTCTGTGGGAAGAGGTGGGGTTGCACGATGGCTCTGGAGAACCGTATCATGGGTCAAAATTTTGTAGCTGCATAATCTTGGACAAGATTTTCAAGCCATTTCATGTTATGTATATTACAGATAATTTTTATCTCACAAAACTGGTGTAAAGGTTATGTTTTAAAAGATAAAGTCAGTATCTGACATATAACAAGTGTTTCAGTTTTAAGATTCCAAATATTTGCTGAAATGTAATCCAAATTGATTTACTACAGCAACCAGAAGACCAAGCTATAAATAGGTAGTGAAAAGTCATTTAAACAATCTTAATCTACATTAAGTCTTTAATTCATTCATTCATTCAACACACTGTCACCAAGTGGTTACTATGTGCCAGGCACCATGGACCTTGGGGATAGTTCAGTGAGCCAAACACACATGAATCACTTCCTTTATGGAATTTATAGTCTATAATTCCCATTTAAACTGAAGCAGCTGATTTAAAATGATAATTTTTTTTCTGACTCAAAAAAACTGAGGTGAAATTCACACAATGTAAAATAATCGCTTTAAAGTGAATTTAGTATATTCACAATGTTGTGCAACCACCATTTCTGTCTTGTTCCAAAACATTTCCATCACTCCCCCCCAAAAAAACCCCCTGTACCCGTTAAACAGTTTCTTCCAAGAATAAGAGTTAATTTTAATTACTGACATTTTGAGATCAATCTCCATTAAATTAAGTATAAGTCTGTCTGCCTAGGATAATATATCCTTTGTAAAAGAGTTGCTTTTAATTGAGACACCTATGAATTCAAAGAAAATTAAAATCCTCTCAATCAGCCTGTGGTTTCCCTTAGTGCACTAATTCAGTGGTTTTCAAAAGAAATGGCACTGTACTGAAGGAGGTTAGGAATTATGTAATAGTGTTTTGGGGTGTCACAATGGCCTGGGGGCATTATGGGCAAAGTAGGAGGGACCAGATATGCAAAAACATCCTGTTCTATACAGCCAGTGTGACTCTATAAATTCCAACAGTAACTCCTCTGAGAAATACACTAGTTACTACAAAAAGGCTTTTTACAAGTACCATTATCACCGTTCATTCCATCTTAATTTGCATTTCTTAGTCTTTGAACACCCAAATCTCTCCAAATACAGAAAAATGAAAAAGGATTAATATTACTCATAATCGTGACCTAAATTTTATATCATCATTAGGCTCAAGAAACTTTAACAATGAGGAACTGCTGTGGGGCTTGGGCTGTGAGTAATTAAAACTGCACTTTACATTTTTACTTAGATAATGTCATACAGTTGTGGGCCATTTGCTGGGTTTCCCCCAAAAGGACTGCCAAAAAACAAAGTGAAATGACAATAAACAGCATTATTGGTAAATGAAGACAACCAGATTACATATTTTTACTGCCTATATTCACTTTTACATGTGAAGTGCTGGCATTTTCTTATTTTTGATAGCAAAGAACAGCACCATTCAAAAAAAAAAATCAAAAGAATCTTTATATTTAAAAAATAGATACTAAAATATTTATAGATGGAAATGAGATGTCTGAAAATTCCTTCAAAATGGGTGAAAGGCAGCAGGTGGGGTACAGATGAAACAAAGTGAAAGGACGAAATAAGACAGGCCATGAGTTGATAATTACTGAAGTTAGGTGATGGGTACATGTGACTCTTAAATGAATGGAATCTCAAATGAATGTGAATCCCGGCATGGATGGAATTCATCATATTATCTTTTTGTGAATTTCTCTGAAAATTATCACAAAAAATAACAAGTATGTAATAAATGCATAATTTAATAATAGATTTCAATTCATTTTTCAATTTTATCAATTATTCCTGAAAAATCAGGGGATTAATTGATGTTTTAGAACTCCTAGGAAAGAGGTCATATAAGCATCCAGCAAAGTACATATAACCCTTAAACAACACAAATTTGAACACAGGGTCCACTTAAACATGGACCTTTTCTCAATAGTAAATACTACAGTACTATAAGATACAGAACAGCTTTATGGAGGGCTGACAATAAAGTTAATTCTGACCATGCAGAGGGTCGACGGCCCCCAACCCCACAACGTTAGAGGGCCAACTGTACCTCAACTTCTCCTTCGTTCCACGTCCAGATGCCCCTTTTCTTGAATTGCAACTACTTAAAATGCTAATCCCTTGGACTGCAAGGAGATCTAACCAGTTCATCCTAAAGGAGATCAGTCCTGAGTGTTCATTGGAAGGACTGACGTTGAAGCTGAAACTCCAATACTTGGGCCACCTGATGTGAAGAGTTGACTCATTTGAAAAGGCCCTGATGCTGGGAGATTGAAGGCAGGAGAAGGGGATGACAGAGGATGAGAAGGCTGGATGGTATCACCAACTCAATGGACATGAGCTTGAGTAAACTTCGGGAGTTGGTGATGGACAGGGAGGCCTGGTGTGCTGCGGTTCGTGGGGTCACAAAGAGTCGGACACAACTGAGTGACTGAACTGAACTGAACCAAAGACATCTTCAGAATCAGTAGAGTGACTGGTTTTGAAAACCAGATAAGAGATTTTACCTAGCAGTTGAAATAGCATAATAAAGATGTCCTTTAGCTCAGGGCAAAACGTTGTATCAAGTGAAACCAAGCAGGCTGAAACCTGTCTGAGGTCAAACAGCTGGTTCCCAGTGGGCGGAGACTTCGACTCTGACCCCTACACTCTCCTTATATCAAACTGCCCCTTAAGAGTTCTAAGACAGGTTAAATAGAAATGATCGTTTAACTTCTTTTACTATACAAACTTTCAGTAAGAGCAGAGGCCCATAAAGAAACTCAAACTTAAGAATTCCTTTGAAAGGAAACTGCCGTCACTCTTATCAACAAAAGTATAACAGAAATATATCACGCCTATTATCACTGCACAATCTTGGGTAAAGACCTGGCATGTTGTACAGAAAAAGAAATCTTCTTTTTGTTTTAAGCTTCATCCTTGTATTCAGAACCCAGTGGTCTTAAGACAGCATTAAGAACTTGAGGATTTAAGTCTCTATACTGCTCATCACTGGGAAATGCAATGTGAAATGCTAAATTTTCTATCATTCCCTGTCCTCAGAAATATAGGTTTAGCAGAGTGAAGGAAGAGTCTACAATGCCAGAGAATGGGGTCAACTACACACAGGATAGTTCCTATAAACACTGCAGTTCTGAGACATGGCTAAGAGCCCTATTGAAAACTATAATTTGAAGAGACTGGACTTACGTAATCGCAACATTGCTTCCGTCTATAACAATGTGCTTCAAATCCGTCCTCCCTGGTTCATTTTTTAATTCCAGCTTGTAGGGCACTTTCAGAGTATCTCGAAATCTTTGAACCCCTGTAACTGAGCAGTCAATATGCTCAGAAGGTCCCGCCAACCTAGCATCAGTAACTGAAGGTAACAGCTGGGACAGTGGCATTGGTGGAGAAAGGGGTGGACAGCCGGGCTTAGACTGAGGAGAGCTACAACACCTCGAGCGGTTTTCACAGGCAGACTTCATACTACTTGGAAGCAAAGGTTCCGCTTGCTGCTGCAAACCATTTTCAGGAAAAACCGGAATTCTGGGCTGGTGACCTGAAGCTCCTCTTGAAACAAAACTGACAACTTCTTTGGGACTTGAAGGGACAACAGAGGGTAAAAGGCCATCGGTCTCAAGGTCTATGTTACAAATGTAGTTCTGATTTGAACTCCAGATTTCCTGTTTCTGTTCTATTGGCACTGTTCTGAAAGTATTAATTTTGCAATTTGAGGTACATGGTTTTGATTCAACTCTGAATGGTAACTGAGAAAAATTTTCCACCATATTTTGCTGTGTGTGAGTTTGTGTTTTCTTTGGAGTGGAATCTGATGTAAGCTCATTTATGCTGCTACAAACACCTTTATTTTTGGTTCTGTTGGTCTCTGGATACACAGTACCAGGTGAAAATTCTCTGTCTCCTTGGAATCTCTTATTTTCTTTTTCAATTTCCTCCAAGAGTAATAATGGTTCAGTAGATGGCCCATACTCCCTAATGACCTTTTCAACAATTTCTTGGGAATAGCCCATGGTTTTAAAAAAGTTCACGAGAATGTTGTACTCCATTTCCTCAGTAGTGTCTTTTACGTCTGGACTTAAATTTTCAGCCTCAGTAGAAGAATCAGAGACATCAGTGATTACACTTCCAGCTAATGTCTTACCATCATGTAGAAGTTCTCCCTCTTCAACATTTTCCAAAGAAAACTGTTTCTTGGTATGCCTTTCTTCAGAATCAGAAAACCTCCTCTTGTGACAAACTCTGTCTTTGGAAAGTGCCTCTTCATCTGGGGTTACACCATTTATTGGAACAAAAAGTACATCTTGTGAACTAGAAAAGACTGTGTCCATTTGTTTTGTAAGCTCAGAAACGGGAGTCCCCGCTTTATTTCTTGCATCTTCCTGCAAAACAATTTCATCTCTGGAAATAGTCAGCTCTGTGGCAGCATTCTGTGTAAACTCTCCTTGTGTAGAATCTCTAATTTCAAGAACATCATCATCTCCTGTTTCAAACAGATTCTCCTCACCTTGGGTGAGTGCCAAGAGTTCTTTTTTCAAGGAAGTGGGTAAAATTAACAAATCCATTGTGTAACTGTCTGCACGAGCTTCAACAAATTGTTTAAATTCCCTTTTTACCTCTGATTCTTTCTGGCTGTTGGGTAGGTTCTCATTATTCTCAAAGAGCTTTACAAACTGCTGAATGTGACTCCGAGCCATGACCACAGCTTCGGCACTTCCTCTGATGCCAAGGAGACCGATGTCGAGAATGCAGAGATCGGCACAGGTGTCCTGGATCAAGCTCTTCAGAAATAGGCTCTGTGCCCCAACAAAAATGCAGTGCATGGCCTTGGGGTAACATTCTCTTTCTTCTAGTTCAGGTTCACAGATTCCTTTAATATATTCCTGTAAAGAGAAGATAAGAAATTAGATCAATTTATAAAAGCACTTTACAGCACATGTTACATATGAAATACAAATACCAAACCTTACAAAAGTCAAAAGCCTGCTAATATCTTTGAAAAAAATACCATGTTTTTAAAATAAAAGATATAAGCTGTTTTAATTGTTTTCAGAGGAACTGAAAGCTCTGCATCTAAGCATAAAAGGCAGGTATTTGTAACATTTTCAATAGTGTATCTTACAATGCAATCTTTAGGAGTTTGCCCAGCTGCACAGTTGATAATGACCAAGACTGGATTTCTTTATGCCTATAAAGAATAAATATCTTGCTTGCTACTAGTTGTCATTTATTACTACTATGACATAATATAGAGAGGAATTAAGTCAAAGAATTTACTCTAAAACAAATCTTGGCTTTTTCTTTGCGACTATTGTTTCCAGATAAAACAGACTGATTTTTGAAGACATTTAAAATGAGATCAGCTTAACAACAAAAATTATTCTAGCTGGCTGGAACAATGTATATACCCTATGTAATTTTATGTCTGTTTCCTAAGAATGACCAGACTACTTAAACGTAGATGAACTGGGTTCTTGAGCAATTTGGTTGCCACTGGAGGGAGAAGTATGAATCAAGTAACCATGTGAGCCCTCAGACCCACAGTGGAGCATAGCTGTTAGTAACTTGGGCACTGGAGTCAGTTCCCAACCTCAAATTGCAGCCATACAACTGGTGACCTTGCTCAAGTTACCTAACCCTTCTCAGCCCAGTTTCTGCAACTATGAAAGAGAGAGAGAGACAGAGAGAGGCTAGTGCCATTTCAGAGGTGCTGTGAAGAAATTCAACTAAATAATGAATGTAAAGTTCTAACAACAGGGTGTCATAAGTGCTTTCCAAATAATAGAAACACTGTTACTTTAAATTATCAGTGAAAGCTTTCTGGACAGACAGCCTGAGGATACCCAATCTAAACTTTAAACTAAAATTGGAATGGTGTTATCCAAAATGATGATATTTAAAAGTTCAACTTATGTAGTTATGAGGCTTTACAAACCTGCACCTACCATGTGGTATACGTATTACAATGGCCACATAACTTCTACTATAATTTATATACAAATGTATACATATTCCATGTTTACACAATTAGAATACAAAATTCCTGATGAGGAGATGAAACATAAGGAATACAAGGAAAACAAAAAGGGGAAAAGCTTGACCCAAGTAGTATTATGTTCAGTCTTGAGTTCTTTACTTCCTTAGGCTCCTTTGGATAAACCTGGAATATCCGTGGGCTTGTTAGTAAAGAATAAAAATAACTGATGCTGGACAGAGGAGCCTTAAAAGAAAAAAAAACAATTTATTAGAGCTACTTTTGTGAGAGCTGGACTATAAAGAAAGCTGAGTGCTGAAGAATTGATGGTTTTGAACTGTGGTGTTGGAGAAGATTCTTCAAGAGTCCCTTGGATTGCAAGGAGATCCAACCAGTCCATCCTAAAGGAGATCAGTCCTGGGTGTTCATTGGAAGGACTGATGCTGAAGCTGAAGCTCCAATACTTTGGCTACCTGATGTGAAGAGCTGACTCCTTGGAAAAGACCCTGATGCTGGGAAAGACTGAAGGTGGGAGGAGAAGGGGACGACAGAAGATGAGATGGTTGGATGGCATCACCAACTCAATGGACATGAGTTTGCATAAACTCCGTGAGTTGGCGATGGACAGGGAGGCCTGGAGTCCTGCAGTTCATGGGGTCATAAAGAGTCGGACACAACTGAGTAAAGTGAACTGACTTTTGTACCACGGTAATTGTGTTAAACACAAAATACAGTTATCAACTGTCCATTTTCCCTAGATGTGCAAGCAGTGTTAAATATTAAGGTGAGGGTCTTTTTAAGATTTCCAAATGGGCAACATTTTACTATCACTTGTTTGAACTTATGCTGCATGTAGACTGTAGTCTGAAGTTTTTTATTTTGAAATTGCAAAGGAAGTTGTAAAGATAGTACATAAAAGTTCTGTGTACTCTCTACCCAGTTTCCTCCAATCATTACATAATACATATTAATAATTGCAGTACAAAATCAAAACCAGGACATTTACATTTATACAGTGAGTGCATACAGTTCTATGCCATTTTATCACAAGTATTGCTGTTCAGTCACTCAGTCATGTCTGACTCTTTGCGACCCCATAGACTGCAGCACAATGGCACCCCACTCCAGTACTCTTGACTGGAAAATCCTATGGACGGAGGAGCCTGGTAGGCTGCAGTCATGGGGTGGCTAAGATTCAGATACGACTGAGCGACTTCACTTTCACTTTCATGCATTAGAGAAGGAAATAGCAACCCACTCCAGTGTTCTTGCCTGGAGAATCCAGGGACGGGGGAGCCTGGTGGGCTGCCGTCTATGGGGTCACACAGGGTCAGACACGACTGAAGTGATTCAGCAGACTGCAGCACGCCAGGCTTCCCTGTCGTTCACTATCTCCAAGAGTTTGCTCAAACTCATGTCCATTGAGTCAGTGATGCCATTTAACCATCTCATCCCATCGTCACCTTCTCCTCCTGCCTTCGATCTTTCCCAGCATCAGGGTTTTTTCCCCTATTGAGTCGGCTCTTCGCATCAGGTGGCCAAAGTATTGGAGCTTTAGCTTCAGCATCAGTCCTTCCAATGAATACTTGAGATTGATTTCCTTTACGATTGACTGGTTTGATCTCTTTGCAGTTCAAGGGACACTCAAGAGTCTTCTCCAACACTACAGTTTGAAAGCATCAATTCTTTGGCACTCAGCCTTCTTTATGGTCCAACTCTCATATCCGTACATGACTAGCAGAAAAACCATAGCTTTGACTAATACGGACCTTTATCAGCAAAGTAATGTCTCTGCTTTTTAATACACTGTCTAGGTTTGTCACAGCTTTTCCTCCAAGGAGCAAGCGTCTTTTAATTCACAAGTATAGATTTCATGAAAACACCACTTCAATCAAGATACAGAATTATCACTACAAAGATTTCCTTCATGTTATCCTTTTATAATCACTTTACTGCACTTCCATCTACTATCCCTACCCTTGGCAACCACTAATCTGTGATTTTGAAAATGTTATATAAACAGACTTATACCATATGTGACTTTTGAGACTGGCTTTTTTCACTCAGTGTAGCTCTTTAAAATCCATCCAAGTTGGTGCAAGAACCACCAGTTCATTTCTTGTTACCACTGAGTACTACTCTACAACGTGGATTATTTATTTGGTTGCGTCGGGCCTCAGCTGTGGGACAGGGGATCGTCGTGTCATGCAGGATCTTTTGCTTCAGGTGGCACACGGACTCTCTAGTTGCCGTATGCAGGGCTTAGCTGCTCTGTGGACCTCCCCTGCATCGCAAGGCGGATTCTTAACTAACGGACCACCAGGGAAGTCCTCTTAACTAGTTTTCTAATCATCTGTCTACTGAGGGACATTTCAGTTGCTCTTGTTTGGAGCTATTATAAATAAAGATGCTCTGAACAATCATGTACAGGTTTTAATGTGGACCCACATTTTCATTTCTCTGAATAAATGCCCAGGAGTGCAACTGTTGGGTGCAATGGTAAGTACATGTTTAGTTTTACAAGGAACTGCCAAAGTATGTTCCAGAACAAGTAAACCATTTTATGTTCCTATCAGCAATGTATAAAATATCCACTTTCTCTGCATCCTTCCCAGAATTTGGTATTGCCACTAGCTTTTATTTTAGAAATTCTAGTAAAGAGTTTTTCCCGCGTACTTCAGTTAGTAAAGAATCTGCCTGCAACACAGGAGACCCGGGTTCGATCCTTGGATCGGGAAGATTCCCTTGAGGAGGGCATGGCAACCCACTCCAGTATTCTCACCTGGAGAATCCCATGGACAGAGGAGCCTGGCAGTCTACAGTCCATGGGGTCCCAAAGAGTTGGACACAACTTAGCAACTAGACCAAACCAGTAAGAATGCAGTGTATCTCATCACGGTCTTTGCCATTTCCCTAATGGCAAGTAATGTTGAACATTTTGCATATTCTATTTACCATCTACAGTCCCTCTTGGGTGAACTGTTTGCTCATTTCTTTTAGTTCACTTTCTAAAAATGGACTGTGTAGATTTTACTATTGAACTTTGAAGGTTCTTCATGTATTCTAGACATGAATATTTTGTGAAGTAAGATGCTGGCACTTTTTTCTCCTATAGCTTGTTTCATCCTATTAACAGGATCTTTCATGACAGGAAACATTTTTCATATTAATGAAGTCCGTTTATTGGTTTTTTCCTTTACCAAGCCTTAGGTCCCAAAGACTTGTGTGTTAGCATCTGAAAGTTTTACATTTAAATCTAGAATTCATTTTGAGTTAATTTTAGTATCAAATGCAAGGTTTAAGCCAAGGTTCATGTTTTTGGTTGTGGTTATCTAGCTGCTCTAGCATCATTTCCTGAGAAGACTATCTTTTCTCTATTAAGTTACTTTTGTGTGTTCGTCAAATATCAGCTGGCCATACTTGTGTGGGGCTATTTCTGGGTTCCCGATTCTGTTACATCAACTTATGAATTTATCCCTTCACCAACACCACACCAATACCACACAGTATCAACTACTGTAATTATATAATGTCTTGAAATTGGGTAGTGACTGCTCCCACATTTTTCTTCTTTTAAAAATTATTTTCAGCTATTCTACTTCCTTTGCCTTTCTGTATCAAATTTTAACTTAATCACATTTAGCAATTATGTTAAATTTGCATTTTGATTTGAGGATAAATTACGTCTGTAGACTCTTGCATGAACATGCTGTCTCTTCATTTCTCTAGATCTTTGCTTTCTTTCATCACTGTTTCACAGTTTTGAGCATACAAGTCCTATATATGTTTTGTGAAGTTTACACCCAAGTTTTTCATGTTTTAGAGTAACTGAACATGGCACTGCATTTTCCTGTGTGTTCACTGCTAATAAACAGAAATACAACTGATTTTTGTATGTTGACCATATATCCTGTGACCCTGCTGATCCGATTTCTAATTCCAGTTTACTATATTCCCTGGGGTATTCCAGTTAGATAGTTACATCATTTAGATTTTTTTTTTCTCATCTATATGCCTCTTACTTTCCTACCTTACTGTCCCAGCTATAACTTTCAGCACTGTGCCAAAGAGCAGTAATGAGAGGTGGCATGCTTCTTTTGATCACAATCTATAAAGAAAACATGCAGTCTTTCACCACTAAGTTAGATTTTTGTATATATTTTTTTATCACATTAAGGACTATTGTTGTTCAGTTGTGTCTGACATTCTTTGATCCCATGGACTGCAGCACACCAGGCTTCCCTGTCCTTCACTATCTTCCAGTTTGCCTAAATTCATGTCCATTGAGCTGGTGATGCCATTTAACCATTTCATTCTCTGCCATCCTCTTCTCCCTTTGCCTTCAATCTTTCCTATAATCAGGGTCTTTTCCAATGTCAGCTCTTTGAAGCAGGTGGCCAAAATACTGGAGCTTCAGCATCAGACCTTCCAGTGAGAACTGAAGGTTGATTTCCTTTAGGATTGACTGGTTTGATCTTGCAGTCCAAGGGACTCTCAAGAGTTTTCTCCAGCACCACAATTCAAAAGTGTCAATTCTTCGGCACTCAGCCTTCTTTATGGTGCTCTGTACATGACTACTGGAAAAACCACAGCTTTGACTAGAGGGACCTTTGTTGGCAAAGTGATGTCCCTGCTTTTTAAAACACTGTCTACATTTGTCATAGCTTTCCTTCCAACAAGCAAATGCCTTAATTCCACGGCTGTAGTCACCATCCACACTGATTCTGGAGCCTAAGAAAGTAAAATCTGTCACTATTTGCACTTTTCACCCCATCTATTTGCCATGAAGTGATGGGACCAGATGGTACCATCTTATTTTTCTGAATGTTGAGTTTTAAGCCAGTTTTCCCACTCTCCTCTTTTGCCCTTACCAGGAGGCACTTTAGCTTCTCTTCACTTTCTGCCATTAGAGTAGTACCATCTGCATACACAAGGTTGCTGATATTTCTCCCAGCAATAGTGATTCTACCTTGTGGTTCATCCAGCCCAGCATGTCATGTGATATACTCTGCATAGAAATTAAATAAGCAGGGTAATAATCACAGCCTTGTTGTACATCTTTCCCAATTTGGAACCAGTCAGTTGTTCCATGTAGGGTTCTAACAGTTGCTTCTTGACCTGCATCAAGTTTCTAAGGAGGCAGGTAAGGTGATCTGGTATTCCATCTCTTTCAGAATTTTCCACAGTTTCTTGTGATCCACAGAGTCAAAAACTTTAGTGGAGTCAATGAAGCAGAAGTAGATGTTTCTCTGCAATTCCCTTGCTTTCTCTATGATCCAGCGAATGTTGGCAATTTGATCTCTTGATTCCTCTGCCTTTTCTAAATCCAGCCTGTACATCTGGAAGTTCTCGGTTCGTGTATTGTTGAAGCCTAGCTTGAAGGATTTTTTAAGCATAACCTTACTAGCATGTCAAGTGAGCACAACTCTACAATACTTAGAACATTCTTTGGCATTGCCCTTCTTTGGGATTGGAATGAAAACTGACCTTTTCCAGTCCTGTGGCCACGGCTGAGTTTTCCAAATTTGCTGGCATGTTGAGTGCAGCAATTTAACAGAATCATCTTTTCAGATTAGAAATAGCTCATCTGGAATTCCATTATCTCCACTAGTTTTGTTTGTAATTATGCTTCCTAAGGCCCTCTTGACTTCACACTCCACAAAGTCTGGCTCTATCTGACTGGCCACACCATCGTGGTTATCCCAGTCATTAAGACCTTTCTTGTATAGTTTCTCTGTGTATTCTTGCCACCTCTTCTTTTTCTTGGGGACAGTTTTAGTCATCACCTCCTGTATAATGCTACAAACTCTGTCCATAGTTCTCAGGCACTCTGTTTACTAGACCTAATCCCTTGGATCTATTCATCACTTCCACTGTATAATCTGGGGTGCCATCGGCTCTGGGCAGCAGATTGGTCCTAAACCAGCGGGTGGCAGTGAAGAGGTGAGGTGCCCTCTGCTCCTGGGGAGCGGACTGGCTCAAGGCGGCTAGCAGCAGTTGTGAGGCCAAGGAGCCCCCTGCTCCCGGGTGTCCTCCAACACGGGCTCCAGCCTTCTCCAGATCCCCTCCTGGTGACTCTAGCAGGGCCTCTGCCTTGGCCCCTAGGTAGTACGCTGACTAACACTGAATGGCCAGTGAAGGTTTACAAACTCAGTAAGGCAGTGGGACAACCAGTGTGCCAGCCATGCCATCTAGCTATGTGGAGTAGCTAAAAGGTACGTCCTTGCTAGTCAGGGCCTGATAAAACGTGGTCGACTGGAGAAGGGAATGGGAACCACTTCAGTATTCTCGCCTTAAAACCCTATGAACAGTATGAAAAGGCAAAAAGATACGACACTGAAAGATGAACTCCCCAGGTTGGTAGGTGTCCAATATGCTACTGGACGAAGCTGCTGGGGAAGAGTGAGGAAACAGCTCCAAAAACAATTAAGAGGCTGAGCCAAAGCGAGGACAATGCCCAGTTGTGGATGTGTTTGGTGGTGAAAGTAAAAGTTTGATGTTGTAANAATTTAACAGAATCATCTTTTCAGATTAGAAATAGCTCATCTGGAATTCCATTATCTCCACTAGTTTTGTTTGTAATTATGCTTCCTAAGGCCCTCTTGACTTCACACTCCACAAAGTCTGGCTCTATCTGACTGGCCACACCATCGTGGTTATCCCAGTCATTAAGACCTTTCTTGTATAGTTTCTCTGTGTATTCTTGCCACCTCTTCTTTTTCTTGGGGACAGTTTTAGTCATCACCTCCTGTATAATGCTACAAACTCTGTCCATAGTTCTCAGGCACTCTGTTTACTAGACCTAATCCCTTGGATCTATTCATCACTTCCACTGTATAATCTGGGGTGCCATCGGCTCTGGGCAGCAGATTGGTCCTAAACCAGCGGGTGGCAGTGAAGAGGTGAGGTGCCCTCTGCTCCTGGGGAGCGGACTGGCTCAAGGCGGCTAGCAGCAGTTGTGAGGCCAAGGAGCCCCCTGCTCCCGGGTGTCCTCCAACACGGGCTCCAGCCTTCTCCAGATCCCCTCCTGGTGACTCTAGCAGGGCCTCTGCCTTGGCCCCTAGGTAGTACGCTGACTAACACTGAATGGCCAGTGAAGGTTTACAAACTCAGTAAGGCAGTGGGACAACCAGTGTGCCAGCCATGCCATCTAGCTATGTGGAGTAGCTAAAAGGTACGTCCTTGCTAGTCAGGGCCTGATAAAACGTGGTCGACTGGAGAAGGGAATGGGAACCACTTCAGTATTCTCGCCTTAAAACCCTATGAACAGTATGAAAAGGCAAAAAGATACGACACTGAAAGATGAACTCCCCAGGTTGGTAGGTGTCCAATATGCTACTGGACGAAGCTGCTGGGGAAGAGTGAGGAAACAGCTCCAAAAACAATTAAGAGGCTGAGCCAAAGCGAGGACAATGCCCAGTTGTGGATGTGTTTGGTGGTGAAAGTAAAAGTTTGATGTTGTAAAGAACAATACCGCATAGGAACCTGGAATGTTAGGTCCATGAATCAAGGTAAATTGGAAGTGGTCAAACAGAATATGGCAAGAGTGAACATCAACATTTTATGAATCAGTGAACTAAAATAGATGGGAATGAGCAAATTTAATTCAGATAACTATTATATCTACTACTGTGTACAAGAATTGCTTAGAAGAAATGGACTAGCCCTTATAGTCAACCAAAAGAGTCCAAAATGCAGTTCCTGGATGCAATCTCAAAAACAACAGAATGATCTCAGTTCATTTCCAATGCAAACCATTCAATATCGCAGTAATCCAAGTCTATCCCCCAACCAGTAATGTCAAAGAAGTTGAAGTTGAACAATTCTCTGAGACCTACAAGACCTCCTAGATCTAACACCAAAAAAAAAAAAAAAAAATGTCCTTTTCATCATGGAGGACTGGAATACAAAAGTAGGAAGTCAAGAGATACCTGGAATAACAGGCAAATTTGGCCTTGGAGTTACAAAATGAAGCAGGGCAAAGGCTAACAGTTTTGCCAACAGAACGCACCAGTCATAGCAAACACCCTCTTCCAATAATACAAGAGACGACTCTATACGTGTACATCACCAGATGATCAATANAACAGGCAAATTTGGCCTTGGAGTTACAAAATGAAGCAGGGCAAAGGCTAACAGTTTTGCCAACAGAACGCACCAGTCATAGCAAACACCCTCTTCCAATAATACAAGAGACGACTCTATACGTGTACATCACCAGATGATCAATACCAAAATCAGACTGATTATATTCTTTGCAGCCAAAGATGGAGAAGCTCTATACACTCAGCAAAAACAAGACCTGGAGTTGACTGTGGCTCAGATTATTAGCTCCCTATTGCAAAATTTAGGCTCAAATTGAAGAAGTAGGGAAAACCACTAGGCCATTCAGGTATGGCCTAAATCAAATCCCTTATGATTATTCGGTGGAGGTAACAAATAGATTCAAGGGACTAGATCTGGTAGACAGAGTGCTGAAGAATTATGGATGGAGGTTTGTACCACTGTACAGGAGGTGGTGACTAAAAGCATCCCCAAGGAAAAGAAATGCAAGAAGGTCAAGTGGTTTTCTAAGGAGGCCTTACAAATAGTTGAGAAAAGAAGAAAAGTGAAAGGCAAAGGAGAAAGGTAAAGATATACCCAACTGAATGCAGAGTTCCAGAGAATAGCAAAGAGATAAAAAAGACTTTCATGAACAAAGCAAAGCAATAGAGGGAAACAATAGAATGGGAAAGACTAGAGATCTCTTCAAGAAAACTGGAGATACCCAGGAAACAGTTCATGCAAAGATCAGCACAATAAAGGACAGAAATACAGTAAGGACCTGAGAGAAGCAAAAGACATTAGGAAAGGTGGCAAGAATACACAGAAGAAACCGTACAAAAAAGGTCTTAAAGAACCAGATAACCACAATGGTGTGATCACTCACCTAGAGCCAGACATCCTGGAATGTGAAGTCAAGTGGNAATACAGTAAGGACCTGAGAGAAGCAAAAGACATTAGGAAAGGTGGCAAGAATACACAGAAGAAACCGTACAAAAAAGGTCTTAAAGAACCAGATAACCACAATGGTGTGATCACTCACCTAGAGCCAGACATCCTGGAATGTGAAGTCAAGTGGGCCTTAGGAAGCCTCACTACGAACAAAGCTCATGGAGATGATGGAATTCCAGCTGAGCTATTTCTAATCCTAATAGATGATGCTGTTAATGTGCTGCACTCAGAATATAAAAAAATTTGGAAAACTCTGCAGTGGCCACAGGACTGGAAAAGGTCAGCTTTCATTCAAATCCCAAAGAAGGGCAATGCCAAAGATTGTTCGAACTCCCGCACAACTGTGCTCATTTCACATGCTAGAAAGGTAATGCTCAAAATCCTTCAAGCTAGGCTTCAACAATACATGAACCAAGAACTTCCAGATGTATAAGTTGGATTTAGAAAAGGCAGGGTAAACAGATCAAACTCCCAATATCCACTGGATCATAGAATAAGCAAGGAAATTCCAAACAAAATCTACTTTCGCTTCACTGACTATGCTACAGAGACTTTGACTCTGTGCATTACAACAAACTGTGGAAAATTCTGAAAGAGATGGGAATACCAAACCACCTTATCTGCCTCCTGAGAAATCTGTATGCAGGTCAAAAAGCAACAGTTAGAACTGGAAATGTAACAATGAATTCATTCAAAATAGAGAGGAGTACACCAAGACTGTATACATTGTCACCCTGCTTACTTAAACTCTCTGTAGATACATCATGCGAAATGCAGTACTGAATGAAGCACAAACTGGAATCAAGATTGCTGGGAGAAAAAATCAACAACCTCAGATATAGAGATGATATCACATTAATGGCAGAAAGTGAGGGGGAACTAAAGAGCTTCTTGATGAAGGTAAAAGATGAGTGTGCAAAAGCTGGCTTAAAACTCAACATTCAAAAAACTAGGTCATGTCATCTAGTCCCATCACTTCATGGCAAACAGATTGGGGAAAAGAGAAAACAGTGACAGCTTTCATATTCTTGGGCTCCCAAATCACTGCGGACAGTGACTGTGGCCACAAAATTAAAAGACGGTTGTTCCTTGGAAGAAAAGCTATGACAGACCTGGTGGCTTCCCTGGTGGCTCAGTGGGTAAAGCATCTGCCTGCCATGCAGGAAACCCAGGTTCAATCCCCAGGTTGAGAAGTTCCCCTGGAGAAGGAAATGGCAAGCCACTCCACTACTCTTGCCTGGCAAATTCCATGGACACAGGAGCCTGGTAAACTACAGTCCATGAGATTGCAAACAGTCGCACACGACTGAGCAACTTCTCTTGACAAACTTAGATAGTGTATTAAAAAGCAGAGACATCACTCTGCCAACAAAGATCTATGTAGTCAAAGCTATGGTCTTTCCAGTAGTCATGTACAGATTTGAGAGCTGGACTGTAATGAAGGTTAAGTGCCAAAGAACTGATGCTTTTGAATTGTGGTGCTGGAGAATACTCTTGACAGTCCCTTGGACAGCAAGGAGACCAAACCAGTCAATCCCAAAGAAAATCAACCCTGAATATTCACAGGAAAGACTGATGCTGAAGCGCCAATACTTTGGACATCTGATGCGAAGAGATGACTCACTGGAAGAGACCCTGATTCTGGGAAAAAGAGGAGAAGGGAGTGACAGAAGATGAAATGGTTGGATGGCATCACCAACTCAATGGATATGAGTTTGAGCAAACTCAGGGAGACAGTGAAGGACAGGGAAGCCTGGTGTGCTGTAGTTCATGGGGTTGCAAAAAGTCAGACACCAGTTAGCAACTGAACAACAACTACTGTATAATCATAAAGGATTTGTTTTAGGCTGAATGGCCTAGTAGCTTTCCCCACTTCCTTCAATTTAAGCCTGAGTTTTGCAGTAAGGAGCTGATAAGCTGAGCCACAGTCAGCTCCATGTCTTGTTTTAGCTGACTGTATAGAACTTTTTCATCTTCGGCTACAAAGAACATAATCAATCTGATTTCAATACTGACTATTTGGTGATGGTAAAGTCATCTCTAAAGGGATCTCCTGTGTTGCTGGGAAAGAGTTTTTGCTACAACCAATGTGTTCTCTTGACAAAACTCTATTAGCTTTTGCCCTGCTGGATTTTGTACTCCAAGGCCTGGTATCTCTTGACTTCCTATTTTTGCCTTTCAATTCCCTATGATATGAAATGGACATCTTTTTTTAAGTGTTAGTTCTAGGAGGTCTTGTAGGTATTTATAGAACTAGTCAACTTCAACTTCCTTGGCATTAGTGGCTGGGAAATAGACTTGGATTACTGTGATGAATGGTTTGCCTTGGAAATGAACTGAGATTATTCTGTCACTTTTGAGATTTGCACCCAAGTACTGCATTTTGGATTCTCTTGTTGACTATGTGGGCTACTCCATTTCTCCTAAGGGATTCTTGCCCATGGTAGTAGATATAATGGTATCCTATATTCCTACTTGGCTATGAGTATGAACATGAAACTCAAGTGCTGAAACTTGTTAAATGCTTTACTAAATGCACTGATGTAATCATGTCCTGACTTACTTTTTCAGCCTGGTAGAATGATAGATTGCATTGACTGATTTTTCAATACTGAACCAGCCTTGCATTGTGGGATAATCACCACTGGGTCATTGATGTATAATTCTTTTGTAGATTGATGGATTCTACTTGCTATTATTTTGTACCTCCTTTGGTTTGGGCATTGAGAAAACACAGATTGCAAATGAATATAGGAGTCTTCACTCCTGTGTATTTTCTGCACGAGATTGCATAGAGTTGATGTTAACTCTTAAAAACACCTTGCAGATTTCTCTGCTACAACTTGGGCCCAGTAATTTCTTTTATGAGAATTTTTAATTCAATTTCTCTAATAACTATAAGTCTATTCAAATGATCTGTTTCATATTGGGTAAGTTATGGTCATGTATGGATGTGAGAGTTGGATTGTGAAGAAGGCTGAGCACCGAAGAATTGATGCTTTTGAACTGTGGTATTGGAGAAGACTCTTGAGAGTCCCTTCGACTGCAAGGAGATCCAACCAGTCCATTCTGAAGGAGATCAGCGCTGGGCTTTCTTTGGAAGGAATGATGCTAACGCTGAAACTCCAGTACTTTGGCCACCTCATGTGAAGAGTTGACTCACTGGAAAAAGATTGATGCTGGGAGGGATTGGGGGCAGGAGGAGAAGGGGACGACAGAGGATGAGATGGCTGGATGGCATCACTGACTCGATGGACTGAGTCTGAGTGAACTCCGGGAGATGGTGATGGACAGGGAGGCCTGGCGTGCTGCGATTCATGGGGTCGCAAAGAGTCGGACACGACTGAGCGACTGCACTGAAGTGAACTGAAGGTTGAATTCACAGGAGTCAAATATGCTGAGACTACTATGCAGCTACTGGATAAGAAAAAGTTGGTTACATCCACTCAGCAACAGTCAATCAACCTGCAAGAAGTTTTTTCTCCAGATAACAGACTTCTAAAACAAATACCCTCTTAAACAAGGGTCGATTTGCTACTTGATCTAAAATAAAGGCCACCTATCAACAGATCCTGCCCAGACACAAGGTTTCCAATTGGCTTTTCAGATTTAATATGAAATATTAAAAAAAAAAAACTTGTCAGAAGAAAGTTTGGCAAATACGAAGACAGAAACCGATAAAACAGAACACAAAATAGAGGGAAAGTAGGTAATTCAGGGTAGAAAAGAAAACTTCAACAAATTTTTAATTAGTGCTTTCAAACACATGTAAGATGATAATGCATTCATAAAACAGGAATCAAATTTAAAAAAAAAAAAAGAAAAATAATCAGAATAAACATTAGCAAATTAGAATGTGATGGCCAGGGACTTTCCTGGTGGTCTAGCGGTTAAGAATCCACCTTCTAAAGCAGGGGACGTGGTTTGATCCCTGGTTGGGGAACTAAGACCCCACATGCTGAGGGGCAACTAAACCTGTGTCACAACTGGAGAGCCCACGTGTTGCAACTACTGAGCCTGTGCGCTCTAAAGCCTGGGTGCCACAAAGACCCGGCGCAGCCCAATCAAACAGTGAACATCTTTAAAAAGAGTATTAACAGAGTCAACAGAAGAACTGAAAAGCAAAGTGGAAGAGAACCCTCCAGAAGTATCAGAAAAGATGACAGAAAACAAACTTTAAAGGTCTATCGAGGATATCCTAAATCTGAATAACTGGCATTCCCAAAAGACAGGGTGACACTTAATAAAGAAATAATACAAATCATTTCCTTGAACTAAAACATAGAAGACCCCAGCCATAATTAATCAAAAAATTACATTAAGTCTTGTTTGGAAGCCGATGCACCCAAAACCCCACTTTGAAAGGGTCCACAGAATACCCAAACATGAGCTTTTAAAGGTTCACTGGAGACAAATCCTGGGGGCAGGGTGGGAACAGGGCACACCGAAGAGAATGACCATCAGAATGTCAGATTCTCAATAGCAATCCTGGAAAATTAGGGGGAAAAGGTTAACAATGCATTCAAAATTCCAAGGAAAAATGATTTTCAGTCTATAATGTCCACATTACATACCAAATATAAAGCAGAATAAAAACATTTCTAGCATGCTACAGGCTGAAAAAATTACTCCCACAGATTCTTTCCTTGAGAAACTATTTTAAGATGAAGGGCACCAAAAATATGGCAGATGAAGTAATTAGTAAATTCCATCCAAGAGTAGACTAGAAGTCCACAGATTATAGCCGTGCAGCAGATAAGATGAGCAACCAGCTGACTGGAGGAGGGAAGAGGGCTCTAGGGGTGTTCTCCCGGAAAAAGAGACTCAAAGGATAGTTGATATAAAGGAATATTTATAAACTATTAGAGATGCTCTTAAAGCAAATTTCCTAAGTAGATGAGAAAGGGACAGATAAAAATCCTAGGAAAAAGGCTAAATCAGAAAGAGAACATAATGTAATATATACAGAACTTGCCCTTGCAATGAGTAGTATTCATATATCATAATTATATAAGCTTGCTTTAAGTGAAAAAAAGAAAAAAGTTGTCTTAGTCTGCTTGAGCTGCTGTAACAAACACCACAGACTGGGTGGCTTATGAACAACGGAAATCTATTTCTCTCAGCTCTGGAGGAGGCTGGAAGTCCAAAATCAGGGTGCCACCATGGCCAGGTGAGGGCCCTTTTTCAGACTGTGGACTTCGTGTCCTCATGTGGCAAAAGGCAATGGAGCTCTCTCAGGCCTACTGTCTAAGGGTATTAATCTCATCCATGGGGGTTCTGTCCTTATGACCCAATCACCCGCCAAAAGCCCACTCTCCTAATACTATCACAGTGGGCATTAGAATTTCAACATTCATTAATTTTGAGGAGACACAAATATTCAGACCATAGCAACTGAGCAAATGGATCTGGTTTTTGCCTCATCCTTTTTGTTAAATAAAGTGAATAATGTCCAATATTGATAAGAAATAGCAGTATATTATTCATAACTATTTAGGTAAACATCAGAACAAATAGGTAAAAACAGTAGATGCCTTTAGGAAGTTGGGGGTGGGGAAGAAACCAAGGGGCTGCTGTTCTTCACCATAAAAACTTTCAGTAATATCTGATTTATTTTACCCATGTGCAATTATTACTTTATTACCCTCCCCCTTCCTAATTTTATTTAAAAAACTTGAAAGTGGATGTGTAACCTGCTCTGATGCTGAATGACAAGGTTCCAGAGGGCCTCAAGAGAACTGCTGTCGTGTAGGCGCTAGGAAGGCTGGCAGAGACATGCCCAATACGAGCAGAGCCATCTGACACCATCCCCAACCAAGACTACTAATGCAAGACTAACTGCATAGGCTTGAGGAAGAGCTGTGCTAGGAGCTAATGTTAAAGCTTCACCTACCCCAAACTCCTTTCTGTTTGAGTATTTCCCAAGAGGAATGCGTAACTATCCCTTGAGATTCAGACTCAATTTTTTTTTCATAAATAATTTACTCTTGGGAAATTACTAAGTAGCAACAATTGATTTTTATACTCCAGGAGTGAGAGTGTTGTTATATTCTAGATGTTTGGCCATCAACTGTATTGATAAGAAAGATTCTGTGGATCCAAGCAGTCATCATTTCCATTTGACTGTATTTGGCATCTGAACATTTCAATGTTAGTCAAAAACTGTTTTATTCCATCCTGTAATGTTAATACTGTTTTACTTTACTCAGGCTTTTAAGGAAAAAAGTCGGGGGCGGGGGGAGAGTATATAATATATACAACAGTAACTTCCTTTGCATATGGCAAAATGGATTTCTATTATTCTACTTTCTACAAGTTCAGTTCTTCTTAACTTGATCATAACAATTCACGTATCGGAGAAGCTCCTGGCAACCCCTGCTACTCACAACAGCTAAAAACAGAAAGGATCAAAGTGGCTGTTCCTGAGTATGTGTGCCCTGGGGAAAGGGTTCTTGGCACCACTGTTCACCAGCTACCATCTCCTATTATGGGCACACACTTGAAGGACTTTATCAGCTTGTCTCCCAAATCACATACGGTTCGAGGCAGCTGAATGAAAGTGTAAAAGGAGCAGCAGAGGGTGCTACCTGCAGAGTACGCAGCAGCAAATAACTGACAGCACAGGTGCAAAAATAAGGAAGACACAATGGCCAAAAAGCATAGCAACGCGGGATCATCTATCACGGCTGCAGAGCTGACACACTCTGGCAGGTGCCAGGAGTGCAACTGTGCCCTGGCACAACATAACAGAAGATACACAAGTCAGCCACACATCAGTGGGGAAGGAGAAACTACGCAGGCAAGGAAGCTTCAATATACTACAGGCAGAGCTCTAAAATCGTTCCGATCAGTAGCTCTCTACTTTGGCTGTACACTTAAGGATTCTAAAGATTTCCTGTAACTCAGGATGCTCTTGTATAAACGGTGCTGTATGTCATCTCTAAGAGAAAAGAAAGGAGGAAGAGCAATATTTTTAGACATTGACACATGAGTCCTACAGAATGTATGTAAATTAAAAGCATTACCATGCCTTGCAGAAAACAAACATTTAATATAAATACCTACAAATCTGTAATGGGTCATGATGGAGAGTTCTGACAAAACGTGGTCCACTGGAGAAGGGAATGGCAAACTATTTCAGGCCTGGAAAATGCCATGGACTATACAGTCCATGGGGTCACAAAGAGTTGGACACGACTGAGTGACTTTCACTTTCTTCCAACAACACAAGAGATTACTTTACACATGGACACCACCAGATGGTCAGTATCAAAATCAGATTGATTACATTCTTTGCAGTCGAAGATGGAGAAGCCCTATACAGTCAGCAAACGACCAGGAGCTGACTGTGACTCAGATCACAAACTCCTCATTGCAAAATTCAGACTTAAACTGAAGAAAGCAGGGAAAACCACTAGACCATTCAGGTAAGACCTAAATCAAATCCCGTATAATTATACAGTGGAAGTGACAAATAGATTCAAGGGATTAGATCTGATAGAGTGCCTGAAGAACTGTGGACAGAGGTTCGTGACACTGTACAGGAGGCAGTGATCAAGACCCCAAGAAAAAGAAATGCAAAGAGGCAAAATGGTTGTCTGAGGAGGCCTTACAAATAGCTGAGCAAAGAAGAGAAGCTAAAGGCAAAAGAGAAAAGGAAAGCTATACCCATATCTTAATGCAAAGTTCCAAAAAAATAGCAAGGAGAGATAAGAAAGCCTTCCTGAGTGATCAATGCAAACAAATAGAGGAAAACAATAGAATGGGATAGATTAGAGATCTCGTCAAGAAAAGCAGATACCAAGGGAACATTTCATGCAAGATGGGCACAATAAAGGACAGAAATGGTATGGACCTAACAGAAGCAGAAGATATTAAGAAAAGGTGGCAAGAAGACACAGAAGAACTGTACAAAAAAAAATCTTAACGACCCAGATAACCAAGATGGTGTGATCACTCATCTAGAGTCAGACATCCTGGAGTCCGAAGTCAAGTGGGCCTTAGGAAGCATCACTACTAACAAAGCTAGATGATTTCTAGCTGAGCTGTTTCAAGTCCTGAAAGATGATGCTGTGAAAGTGCTGCACTCAGTATGCCAGCAAATTTGGAAAACTCAGCAGTGGCCACAGGACTGAAAAAGGTCAGTTTTCATTCCAATCCCAAAGAACGTCAATGCCAAAGAATGTTCAAACTACCACACAACTACACTCATCTCACACGCTAGCAAAGTAATGCTCACAATTCTCCAAGCAAGGCTTCAACAGTATGTTAACTGAGAACTTCCAGATGTTCAAGCTAGATTTCGAAAAGGCAGAAGAACCAGAGATGAAATTGCGAGAGATCAAATTGATCTGCGGGATCATCAAAAAAGAAGAGAGTTCCAGAAAAACATCTACTTCTGCGTTATTGACTACGCCAAAGCTTCTGACTGTGTGCATGACAACAAACTGTGGAAAATTCTTAAAGAGACAGGAATACCCGACTACTTTACTTACCTCCTGAGAAATCTGCACGCAGGTCCAGAAACAAACAGAACTGGACATGGAACAATGGACTGGTTCAAAACTGGGAAAGGTGTATGTCAAGGCTGTATACTGTCACCCTGCTTATTCAACTTACATGCAGAGTACATCATGCAAAATGCCAGGCTGGAGGGAGCACAAGCTGGAATCAAGATTGCCGGGAGAAACATCGAAAACCTCAGATATGCAGATGACACCACCTTTATAGCAGAAAGCAAAGAGGAACTGAAGAGCTTCTTGATGAAAGCTAAAGAGGAGTGAAAAAGTTGCCTTAAAACTCAACTCAAAAAACTAGGATAATGGCATCCAGTCCCATCACTTTATGGTAAATAATTGGGGAAATAATGGAAACAGTGACAGACTTTATTTTCTTGGGCTCCAAAATCATTGCAGATGGTGACTGCAACCATAAAATTAAAAGACACTTGCTCCTTGAAAGAAAAGCTATGACAAGCCTAGACAGCACAGTCCATCTAGTCAAAGCTATGGTTTTTCAGCACTGAAGAACTGATGCTTTTGAACTGTGGCGTTGGAGAAGACTTGAGAGTCCCTCGGACTGCAAGGAGATCAAGGCGCTCAATCCTAAAGGAAATCAATCCTGAATATTCACCGGAGGTACTGATGCTGAAGCTGAGGCTCCAATACTTTGGCCACCTGATGTGAAGAGCTGACTCACTGGAAAAGACCTCGATGCTAGGAAACATTGAAGGCAGGAGAAGGAGACGACAGAGGATGAGATGGTTGGATGGCATCACTGACTCGATGGACATGAGTTTAATCAAGCTCTGCGAACTGGTGATGGACAGGGAAGCCTGGCGTGCTACAGTCCATGGGGTTGCAAAGAGTCGGACACGACTTAACAACTGAACTGACTGACAAATCTGTAACAGGTTAAGATAACATGTCTCTATCTGACCAGCAACATTAATAATATTGCTAGAGAATTAAAATAACCATTTTAACCATTTTTCCTGTGCATTTCCAACATTTGCTTTCCATTCCATTTTTCCTCTCAATTTTATTTCTGAAATGCCTACAAGTTCCTCCCCAGGAGGAGCACCTGAATTGCCCCGCAGGGACTTCCCTGCATGCTCACTCTGAGTGTACCTCTGGGGACAGTACTAGGAGCCACACTTCACCCTAGACTTCACCCCATTACAACTGTAAGTCTCTCAAATCCTACAGCTTCCCAAACTTTCAGTTCTCCTGAGCAATTTAATCTTTACTCTTCACCAAGTAAGCTCTTTGGGTCTCCAATGTCATTTCTGTCACTCTCCTTACTCTTAGTAAATGAGCCGGGAATGTATGAATTCTTTTGACTGCCTCTCTGCTTTCATCTAAACATTCTACCTTTCATAAACCCTTCTCCTTTTTTCTCCTTCAAAGCCGTGCCATTTTCTTAGACCTTGATTCATCACTCCCCCTTCATCCACCCACCCATGTCCCTCTGTCTACAAACCAGCGTGGGTCTCCTTGATCCTAAAAAAACACTTCCTTCAGCCCAACTGCGCATGCATAGAGCCACTCTGTCTTTTCCTCTTCACGCTGTTTGAAAAAGTATCCCAAACCCCATTCCCTGTCAACCCCTGGAAATTTGAATTCTGCCCCCATTTAAACTGAAACCACTTTCCTGAATGACAACTGAAGCCTCTCTTTCTGACTATCCCCCCAAATCCTCTGCTGCCTTTCTCTACTGTACCTTAACTGCAGATCTTCCATAAGGTTCTGTCTTGGACCTCTCCCTCAATTATACTCTAACAGGCTCTTTTAAGTTCCAAAGGTAACTTTTACTTCTCTGGCATCAACTCCAAATGCCCCTCTCTAGCCTTTAATACTGTTAGGCTGCAGACTATCCCCTGGGCATTTCCACCTACTCAGTTTCACACATGAATCTAGTCTGTAGGAATCTGATTTTACCATCTGATCACAAGGCAACCTGTCAGCAGGTAACAGGGAGCCACTTTTTATGGCATGAGAGACTACAGGAATATCTGCTTTTAGCTTTTTCTGTTCTTCTGTTTGTGCAAGAACATGTTTCAGGCCTACTGACAGAATAGCCCTTATAAACCTGCTCCAGTTTTGTGGTTTTGGATTACTTTTCAACCTGTGGCTAAGATCAGGGAACCAAAGCTAAAAGTTTTCTGTGTCTCTAAATGAGAAAAAGCATTTATTTCTTCATGGTGTGAATGTGAAATATATTCCTATCTCCAGGGGTTATTAATAAAGTAGATAATAAAGTTTCCTAAAGAACTTCTGTTCAAGTTGGTTTATAGAGAACAACAAGCTTTCACATAAATCTTTATTACTCCTAGAAAATAAAGAAACTAAACATCTGAACTTATAATGAATTAACTTCTCAACAACAAAAACAACCTAAAATGCACAGAAGCTGAAACTCCAAAGGCAGTTGTTTTCAGAATATAAATTCATGTTTAAGAAAAACAAACCCTGGTGGTCCAGTGATTAGGACTCGGCGGTTTCACTGCCGTGGCCTGGGTTCAGTCCCTGGAAGAAAACTAAGATAATCCAGGTCATACGGCATGACTAAAAAAAATTCCTTATACAAATCTTTCTGATTTGATCATTTTAATGCTAACTTAAAAACAGATGTCCTTTCTCTGATTTTACCAGTGCAGAGTACAATGCATGCATAAGATATTTTTTTTAAGGTTTTCCTTTCATGAAAAGACTGATTATACAGAAGAAAAATGTACATATTCAACTACACTGAATTATAACTTTTTTTTATATATCAGAAGTTATATGTTGCTCACTACTTGTCAGTTTAAGCATAATTTCCAATATCTTAACTT
This sequence comes from Neotragus pygmaeus, assembly GCA_006410875.1. Classification (NCBI taxonomy): domain Eukaryota; kingdom Metazoa; phylum Chordata; class Mammalia; order Artiodactyla; family Bovidae; genus Neotragus; species Neotragus pygmaeus. The sequence goes on along the minus strand of SJYV01045352.1, from coordinate 1,488,931 downwards.
TAAGACCCTGGTTTGACTAATAGTAAATGGTTCCCTAACGGACATTCTTTGGATACATGGCTAATTTCCAAGTGAGAGACGCCAAGCATAGTTTAAACACACACACTACGTTTTCTTTTTAATATAAGCACAATGTCATTATTGTACCCAACAAAATGAACAGTAATTCCTTAGTATCATCTAAAACCCAGTCTGTATATAATGTCTTTTTCCAGTTGTTCTGCTCTGATTAGTCTGATTTTTTCCCCCACCATAATTACACTATTAAATCTTACCTTGCCTAGTATGTCACACACATAGAGTTAGTATGCAGTGTTTTGTGTAAGACTGTTCTCACTTGGCATAATATTTCTGAGATTCATCCATGTTACTGAATGTCTGCATAATTTGTTCTTTTCTATTACTTTGTAGTATACCACTCTGAAAGTCTTCTACACCTAAACTATCTTGATGTTTTGCAAAGGTCACCAGGCAATCAATCACAAAGATTTCTCTTTCACCTCATAAGGATGCTAAAACTATTCCTTTCTTTGGGGCACTCAGCATTTCTTAAATTGCCAACATTTATTAACTGTGTCAAATCAAAAGGAAAACTTGGTCCACTTTTACTGAGTCTCCTCACCTTTCATGGCAAAGTCTGAAAATTTATTATCTGGCTCTTTATGGAAAAAGTTTGCCCATGTATGTATGCTCTAGGAGTATGTGCTTTTTTGACATACTATTTTATATTGAAAAAAAGCAAGAACACATTAACTTGCAGATTTTTGTCCAGTAAAGACACAGATGATTTCTGAAATAACCTCCAAAATCGTAGTTTCATTATCCTGTACGATATGAACGAGTATTGTATCCAGTCTAGCAGTCTTATTCCAACATTCTTTTTTCAGTACCTCTGATCATATCTTGTTTCTTGAGCCAGTTTTCCTATGCAGCTAGTTACCTCACAGAAGACTTAAATGTTTGATGTGTGCTCACTTTGTATCTTTAGAAATTATTATCATTCTTTTAAAAAAGAAACTAAAGTGCTTATTAAAAAAAATCCTATTCATGAAAACAAAACTAAAAGAAAAACAAAACAGTGGAGATTCAGGGCATATGTTAAGAAGCAGATGACATGATGCAGCAGTCCTTCCTATTGTCTACCAATATCCATGTTCTGCTTCTTTAACAAGAGAATCCAGATTTTGTTCAGGGCAGTAATGTATCTAGTTAAACCTGAACATTTCCTAGCTCCTTTTCCATACTGGCCATATGACATCATCCTGGTCAACAAGACATAAGGAAAAGTCCGCTGGGATGTTGTTGAAAGCTACTGTGTCTTCTTTCTTCCTCCTTGAAACAGAGATGTGGTGACTGGAGCTGCATCAGTTACTTTGTGACCATAAGGGAAAGGCCAAAAGAACTGCAGAGACCTTGACCCTGATAGGTCCTAACTACTACTCAGCTTTGAACTGTTGTTTAAGACTTCTTGAGTGAGAGAAAACTAAACCATTTTGCATTGTATAGATTTTTGTCACTTCAGCCAAATCTTGATCTATCAGCCTATTAGAGATAATATCATCAGCATTAACCTAAACTATCTTAATTTTTAAAATGGCCTAAAAATAGGGTTAATAATGAAACACATTGTGAACTAAACATGCATGTTCAAGAATGGATATAGATCCCAGGTCACTGGTAGGCAGTTTCAAAGAAAAGGTGCCATAATCACAACTGACTTTTACACGGAAAATTCAGATGTGAATCCACACAGCTCTTACTCATCACTTAATGAGTAAGAGCTAATTCTGTCAGCACTAAAACTGAACAAAATTTTCTCTAAGTTGAAAGGAAACCCTTAAATTAACAATTAAAAGAAATTATTCTGGACTTTCCTGGTGGTGCAGTGGATAGGAATCTTCTCCAAGGCAGAGGACACAGGTTTGATCCCTGGTCTGGGAAGATTCCACATGCCAAGAAGCAACTAAGCCTGTGCACCACTAAGCCAGCGAGTCACAAATCCTGAAGCCCGAGCACCTCGAGTCTGTGTTCCACAAGAGAAGCCACTGCAACGAGAAGCCAGCACACCACAGAGACAACGAAGAGAAGCCGCCACTCACTGCAACTAGAGAAAGCCCACACAAAGTAACAAAGACCCAGTGCAGCCAAAAAAAAAGAAATAATTTGGGGGACTTCCCTGGTGGTGCCCTGGTTAAGACTGTGCCTTCCAATGCAGGGGCTGCAGGTTCAATCCCTGATGGGGGTACCAAGATCCCACATGCCTCACTGCTCAAAAACCAAAACAAAAAACAGAAGCAATATTGTAACAAAGTCAATAAACAACTTGAAAAAAATTTTTGGTTTCTTTAAACAAAAGGATTTTCCTATGTTGTTTCCATAAGACATAACTGATTTTTTAAAAAGCAGATCTTTAATTACTGTAAGGATCTTCCCCCATAACTGTTTTTGAAATGCAAGATTTCTAACTTCATACAATTATATTTAGTAGAAAGTCAACACCGAACAAAATACCCCTGATTAAAACCCTACAGTACTAGCTGGTAAACAAATCGGGAAGGGGAAACTACAGTCATAAGCAATCACTTTGACCCCAGTATGAGCAGTGAGAGTATCCCTTATTTCAACATTCTGGTATAACCCCAAAATACTAACCATTAAAAAGAGACTGAACAAATCACTTTTTCTTAAGAAGATTTTCACAACCATAGTCAGTTAAAAATTATCATTCCAGGAAATGCAAAAAGGCCTCCAACCTCTTTTCTGGTAAAATCAAAACAAAAACTGTCACTACCCACTATTACATCTATGGATTATTTCCTCCATGAACAAATCTACTGTTCAACAATCTGTTCATGAAACCAGATACCAAATTCTTCTAACAAAAAAGGAAATTAAACAACACAGGGTGCATTTTAACCCTCTGAAGTCAGTGAAGTAATATACACCACTTCTATCGGAATTGCATTTTCTTTAGCCTTATCTTTCTCCTCTCTTACTCCACAAATATGTAAGCAAAAACTCAGGTAAAGACAATCACCATCTCTTCATAAGACCCTCTCTTGTTTTCCTCCCAAATTAAAAGCAGGTTGGATGTTAAGTTTACATTACCACAGCTTCTCAGGTGTATTGAGTAATAATTTCAGTGTTTAAGATTGATAAGTCCTCCAAATTACCCTCCTTATAAGTCCTCCCGATTGATGGTTTTGGTAGGTCACTGGCTATGCTTCATGGTGGCTATTCATTGCCATGAAGTAATGCCTGAAATAACACCAACTGATGGGCAGCTGTAGGCAGCAAATTCAGTACCAGAAAGGCTCCTGGAGCAGTCATACAACAAGCAGCCATGCTGTTTACTTCCAATCACTCGTTTGTTAACCTCCAGGACAGGCTCCCAGCTCATGGACTAACTCTAGCACCCAACTCCCTGCTATGGACCTCAGTGACCTCAGCACTGCATTATCTCTAGAGGTCACACTCTATCATCCTTCAGCCTTTCATTTCTTTCTCTTAGTTAAAAAACAACGCTTTCGCTTTACCCGTGACCACTGAGGCACCACCCCTTGGTCCTTAGAAATCTTCCATATCCAAGATTCTCTCTAACGACCACCTCTAGAATTCCTCAACACTGAACTTGTCCTCTGTCTGCAGGATCCCCTGAGTCTAGGAGGGGACACAGTCGAAGGTCCCATTCCATCCTTGATTCTTACAGTTCTTTATATTCTTTCTGCCTTCACTTCCCTCCTCTCTGGTCTGAATCTCTCAAGCTATTAGTTCACTGATAGAAGGCAAGTCTTACGTATTCTTTGACTGTCCTAGATGACCATTCAAAAGCATTTCTTGGGCCCCATTCTGCCTTCCTCAATTGAACCTTAGACTCCTGCAGTCTTTATCTGCTGGCCTCATCAACATTCTGAGTGCTGGAAATCATCACCTACTTGAGAACTTCTAGAGCAAGTGATACAATAAATTCAAACCATCTAATCTTCCCTGGTCCTTACTTCAATTCCAGTACTTTTTCTGTTCGTTTCCAATGCACTTCCAACAGTTCCACTGCGTCTATGCTGACTTACTGCACTGTCTTCAAGTTCTTAGCCTCCCTCTTTGGGTGTAAACTGGCATCCTATTTTACTAAGACAGTACTGCTGCTGCTGCTGCTAAGTCGCTTCAGTCGTGTCCAACTCTGTGCGATTCCACAGACGGCAGCACACCAGGCTCCCCCGTCCCTGGGATTCTCCAGGCAAGAACACTGGAGCGGGTTGCCATTTCCTTCTCCAGTGCATGAAAATGAAAAGTGAAAGTGAAGTCTAGGCCTTCAAATGCCGTTTCCCAAATGGAAAAAAAAAAAATGTGTATCTTTATTCATTTTGTCTCCTACTATCTAAAGCAGAGGTCCTAAAAATGTAATCCAAAAGCCGAACCTGGTCCACTGACATGTTCTNAGTGAAAGTGAAGTCTAGGCCTTCAAATGCCGTTTCCCAAATGGAAAAAAAAAAAATGTGTATCTTTATTCATTTTGTCTCCTACTATCTAAAGCAGAGGTCCTAAAAATGTAATCCAAAAGCCGAACCTGGTCCACTGACATGTTCTGTTTAGTATCCGTGATTGATTTTTATTTTTCAGAATATGTACTTAAAAAATATAGTGGTGTAGAACTTTTATTGAGCTGTAATTCACAGCATGCATGGTTTTCAAAACATAAATTAGTTGTCTCTTAAAAGAGACTTCCCATTATGAAATGCAGAAGTCTAGGTTCCTTCAGGTGAGAAGAGCAGACACCACTAGGCCCACACTGTGCAGGAGCACCCTGGTCACCAGTTTCTTCCTACCAACCAGCCACTTCCCCATGCAGTCTCCTCACCTCGTCGCGGGGCCTCTGTGATCTAAAGTAAGGATCTAACTCTTCGCACTCTCAGGAGCTGAGATCTCTCAGCCTCATCTCTTCCCACCAATGCCAGACTCCAAGGATCCCACCCTTGCTTTGCATCTTTGATTTCTTTGTAAATTGGGCAGCTCATATCAGTGCCTCCACTTCCTCTCTGAAAGTCAATCTCCTTTGTTTCCATGATGTCTGCCACCTTGGACTTCAGTCCCTGCCCACTGGTCCCTTATGCACAATGCCCCTTCTGGTTTCCCTCTCACTTTCAGACACTGCTTCTCTAGCCCCTGTAGTAATGTCACATTGCTATAAAAGTTGCAAACACTTATCCCCAATTTCTGTAATCATATCATCACTAACCAGCAAGTATAAGACAAGTACAGCACCATAAGACAAGCCGTAAAAACACTGACAATGCAGGCAATGCTTAAGAAATGTAAATCTGATGGCCTTAAACCCCCTTGGGCAGAGCAACCCTACCTTTTCCCTATTAATGTAACACACTGCACATCAACTCTTTAATAATGTTTCCAACTTTGTCTCCCATATTAGGCTTATTAGGCCGTGGGTTCCTTGAGGTCAAGAGGCAACCTAACATACTTCTTGGCACAGAAGTTTTTTAAGTATGGGAAAGCTGATCCCATCAACCTACAGGTCAAACAACGTATCCACCATCCATCCTTTCTGCACCAGGGCTTCAAAGCTCTCCCTCAGTCCCTACGTACACTTAGTTGCCAGTCCTAGTGAAAACCTCCTCACCTTATTCATGTCTAGCTCTAAATTGGAACAATGTTCCCTCCACAGTTGGGTTTTAACTGTCTTCAAATACAGAATTTCAAGCAAATCCTTCCTTTCCCTAAATCCTCACTGACTCCCTACTGATAGGCCTGCATTTGGGTCCCTGGAGGCTTCACCTCTCACAGGGCACCTTGACACTCCCTACCCAAACACTCCCATGTTTTTCTGGCTTCTAGGTCCTTGCAAACAACCATTTCTACCGGGGAATGTCCTGGTTCTTCAAAGACCAGCTCAAGTGTTACTTCCTCCAACAAATTCCCCTTTGACAAAAGTGGTCACTCCTAGAGCATGTGCCTTTATAAAAAAAAAAAAAAAAAAACTTCCCAGAACATTATCAGTTTCTATCAGAGGCCACACCTCACCTCTCCATGGAGCCCTAACTAAACCTCCACACTCTCCTCTATCTGAACATTTGCTGAAGAGTAGTGAATTAACATTTTTAAAGCACTAAAACAACATGAACCATCTGATGAGACCCAGAAAGTTGCAATTCATCAGAGACTCTACTTCCCTGGTAGCTCAGTGGTAAAAAAAAAAAAAAAAAAAATCTGCTTGCAAATGCAAAGAGATGCAGGAGACGGGGGTTCTAACCCCTGGGTCTGGAAAAGGCCCTGGAGAAGGAAATGGCAACCCACTCCAGTATTTTTGCCTGGAGAACCCCATGGACAGAGGAGCCTGGCGGACTACAGTCCATATGGTCCCACAGAGTCAGACACAACTAAGCACACACACGTATCAGCTAAAACAGCTTCAAAAAGTCCTTCTCCTGAATCTTCCTTCCCCTAAATCTTTTCTTCCACAGCTTAACTTAAAATACTGTAGATGTTGAAGTTTGTTCTCCTATTCTTAATTTTTTTTTTGGCTGCACTGCCTAACATGCAGGATCTTAGCTCCCTGGCAAGGAATGAACCCATGCCCCCTGCCTGCAGTGGACACACGGAGTGCTAACCACTGAAATGCCAGGGAAGTCCCTCTGTTCTTAGTTTTTAGAAATCAAGTAAATTAAAAAAAAGTCAAATTTTCTCTTCTCAAAAAGAAGGTAAAGCAAACTGCAAAACGAACTAAAAAGAACAAAGCCTTTGAGTATGGCATTGAACTCTTACCATAACTCTCAAGGGGGAAAAAAAAACAGATTTCTTACAAGTGGGAAGGTTGGATTATGCACAACATATATAACAAAGATTATCAGGCTGGTGACACATACTACCAAGATAAGGTAAGACACACCTTTTCCAATTAGCTTATGCTGAGTTGCACAGCAGGGACAGGCAACAGGCCTGGAGCTGGGAGGGCCCGGCAGGGTTTTTCTGCAGAGCAGAAGCAGCACCTTCCACACTTTGCAGTGAGTCATGAGTGAAGCTGAACTTGGAGCAGGCAGAGTACACAATAAAAGCAGTGCAGTAGTCAAACTACAGCTGAGTTTTAAGCTGAGAGATGCTAAGGCAGAAAACTGCGAAAATAAAGTAGGCTTGGATTAAGAAGTGTTTTGTAAATCAGAAAAGTTGAGAGTGAAATGAGCTAGGCAATAGGAGGCTTCCTGTGGGAGGATTAGTCTCATGCAAGTTGTAGTGGGGAGAGAGGGAAGGCAATGAAATAGAAAGGGCACATACCAAGAAAGAAGGTCTTAATTGCTGCAAAAGTAATGGAAAAGAAAGGAATGAGTGCATGGAAGAGACTTCAGAAGCCATTATAGGACTTAGTCATGTCAAACTTTTCAGCCCTGCTGAGTGGGAAGAAACTGAGTTGCTGGAGGAGAAAACCAGGAAAGGACTGGGAAGAAGTTAAGACCAGCTGTCTGAAATCAGTAAAGTAATTACAAAAAAAAAAAAAAACAAGGACAGCAAAGTAAACCTGATTCAACATCTGCACTGCTTTAAGCTTGGACANGTCGTCCCCTTCTCCTCCTGCCCCTAATCCCTCGCAGCATCAGAGTCTTTTCCAATGAGTCAACACTTTGCATGAGGTGGCCAAAGTACTGGAGTTCCAGCTTCAGCATCATTCCTTCCAAAGAAACCCCGGGTTTGATCTCCTTCAGAATGGACTGGTTGGATCTCCTTGCAGTCCAAGGGACTCTCAAGAGTCTTCTCCAACACCACAGTTCAAAAGCATCAATTCTTCGGTGCTCAGCCTTCTTCACAGTCCAACTCTCACATCCATACATGACCACAGGAAAAACCACAGCCTTGACTAGATGGACCTTAGTGGGCAAGGAGGCTTTAGCCAATGTCTATCTCTCCTCGAGGGAAAGGATCAGTCTGAGAAAGAAAAAGTAGTGGCAGCATCCCAAACTGTTGGATTCCTAGGATCCCTGGACTATGCTCCCAACGAATGTTAGAATAAAAGCATTGTGGAAGCCAGACTGGAGTGGGAATTGACCCAAGAGAACACCCAGCCCCCTTAGTGAAGGCTTCAGCCTCTATTGGGGACATGAAAGACCCAGATTTGGGGAGCTCCTGTCCCCCACCCCAAGGACAGCCAGGTCTATGGGCTGAGGAGACACCATAAGGTGGGCCCCTAGGCAGACATCTGGGAGCATTAATTCTTTTCACAAATACTGGGTGCCTTCTGTGCGACAGGCCCGGAGCGGGGCTTTGGGACTACAGCAGTGGGCAAAGCCATACATGTTTGTGTCGCTTCTGCAGGTGGTGAGACAGTCAGACACACAATCAGACAATTTCAACTTCATTATGTATAGTCGTACCTTCTTCTCTTCCCAGTTTTATAGGTGGGAAGATTAAGACTCGGGGCACTCTGGCTAGTGAGGAACATTCTCTTGTATTCTTTGAGTCTGGAGGGCTCTTCCAAGGGGAGAAGTGAGTTGGCGGGTGGGCACGGCCGGCTCCCGGGACTCTCACTGGCCCCCTCACCATCCAGAACAGTCTGGGATGAGAAGGACTGAGGAGCAAGGTGGCAGAGAGGCTGTTTCAATCTCTCTAAGAAATCCCCCCACTTCTGTACTCTGCTGCCCAGCAGTGACATCCAGACCCCAGGAACATTTACAAACCTGAGGGGCCCTGGAGTTGGGGGCATGGAAGGAGCTGGGGAGCAGGGGAAACACCACAGGGGCTAAGCAGTGGTGAGGTCTTATTCTATCTCATCCTCATCAGTGGGGGGTCCTCAGCATTCAGAATCCCATCCCCTGCCCCCATCTCACAGCCTCCCAATTAGTCCAGAGTCTGAGCAAGACAGGCTAGAGGACCCTTTGGCCAATGGGCAGGCTTCCTTCCATTTCCGCCCCTCTCCACCCTCCAAACTGGGGACCTAATTGTCTGCAAAGCAAACACCCAAAGGACAGGTTCAAAGTTCGGGCAACTAGCCCACAGGGCCAGCCCCGTCTCTATCTACTCTTTCTGGTACCCCTCGACCTCCTCAGAGCCCAAGGACAGTGCGTGACCTGGGAGAAGGGGGTCTGACAGTTAGTTGTCCACTGCGGCTTTCAGCAGAATGGGTGGGGACAAGCCCCCTCACCCCACCAACCACTGGCAGCAGTTGTTTGTGTAACCAACCAGATATCTTTCTATCTCTCTCTACATTCATATAAAGGCAAAAACTTATTTGTGTGTCCTTTTTTTTCCATTTACACAATAACACATTAGACACATTGTTCTGCTTTTTTTCACTTAACATTTTATCTTGACAATCGGTCGTTCCATATTACATAGGTAAACATCTTTTGTAAAAAGTGGTTGCCAAAGTACTCCATCACATGGACTGTACCGTCCTTTATTTCACAAGTATCCTACTGAGGATGTTTAGAGTATTTCCAGTCCTTTTTTTTCCCCAGTCTTTCGCTCTTAACATCATTTCGCTCACAAGTGCTTACATCTTTGGGAAAATTTTCTGGAAGTGGAACTATTTGGTCAAAGGTTATGTGAATTTGCAATCTTGTTAGCTATTATCAGACAGTTGCCCATGAAAGCTGGACCAATGTACAACACAAAAAGCGATGTATAAGGTAGGCCGCTTCCCCATAGCCTCACCAAGAGATAGCTAATAATGATCATACTTTTAAATTTTTATCAGTCTGATAAGTGAACTTAGAAAATGAATCACCCTCACTCAAACCAGCAGGGAAAACTGGATTCCAATCCCTGTGGCCCTAATAAGAAATCTGTTCACCTCCCTAATTTTGTTTATTTTTCATTACATAATAATAAAAGGGTCAGTCCACCAAAAAGACTAAGCAATCCTAAATGCATATGCAGGAAACTGAAGAGTTGCAAAATATGTGAAGCAAAACTGATAGAACAGAAAAGAGAAATAGACAAATCTAAAACTATAGTTGGAGACTTCAACACACTTCTCAGAGTAACTAGACAGATAAACAGAAGGATAGAGAAGACCTAAATAGCATCATCAGCCAAAGTAGCTAAATGATACATTAGAATAATCTACCCAACAACATCAGAACACACATTTGTTTCAGGTGCCCAAAGAACATATACTGTGACTGACCACATCCAGGGTCATTGGTCTTAAGATAAGTCTTAACAAATTTAAAAGAACTGAAATCATACAGAGTGCGTCCTCTGAACACAATGGAACCAAACTTAGAAATCAATTACAGAAGAATAGCAGGAAAATAATCAAACACTTGAAAACTAAACAACACATTTCTTAAACATAGGTTTGCCCTACAGTCTGAAAGTAGAGCCTTCCTATGAAACCTTTTCTAAGCCAGAATAGTGTAAAGCAAAAAGGCAATTACCTTAGGACACATTTTGCTAGTTCAATTCAGTTCAGTTGCTCCGTCATGTCTGACTCCCTGCGACATTTTGCTAGAAGATGCACAAAATAAGCAGAGATAAAGCGCAGATGTGCATAGACACAGGCCAAAGCTGTGGTGGCTTGATGCTGAGATGGTGAGTATAGTTCCTGGGGAAGGAGCTTGGCAGTGTCGTCTTCACTGCTTAGTGCGCATGCTGCATCTGGAACAGTCCTCTGCAAAACAAAGGCTGAATGCTATCTTTGCTGTTTTCCTTTTGTTTGTAAAAGTGAAAATACTTTTCGGGATTTCTTTAACTAGCAAAAATAGGTACTAGTAGGTCTTTCATAAAAGCGAAGCAGTGCTGGTGGTTTAGTCACTAAATCATATCCAACTCTCGCGACCCCATAGACTGTAGCCCACCAGACTCCTCTGGTGATGGGATTCTCCAGGCAAGAATACTGGAGTGTGTCGCCATTTCCTTCTCCAGGGGATCTTCCCAATCCAGCGATCAAACCCAGATCTCCTGCACTGCAGGCAGAGCTTCCCTCANGAAGCAGTGCTGGTGGTTTAGTCACTAAATCATATCCAACTCTCGCGACCCCATAGACTGTAGCCCACCAGACTCCTCTGGTGATGGGATTCTCCAGGCAAGAATACTGGAGTGTGTCGCCATTTCCTTCTCCAGGGGATCTTCCCAATCCAGCGATCAAACCCAGATCTCCCGCACTGCAGGCAGAGCTTCCCTCATAGCTCAGTTGGTAAAGTGAAGTAGCATACAGTAAGTTTTCAAAAAAGGGAGGATATCTGTAGTCCCTAGGTCAAAGAGGAAGTCTCAAGGGAAATTTAAAAAATACACTGAGTTGAATGAAAATAAAAGTATATTAACATTTGCGTGGAAGCATTGCCAAGAAGGAAATTTACAACACTAGATGCATACATTAGAAAAGTCTCAAATCAATAATCTAAGCTTCCATCTCAAGAATGTAGAAAAAGTAGAGCAAAATAAACCTAAAACAAGCAGAAGGAAGGAAATAATAAAGATAAGAGCAGAGACTTCCTAGTGGTCCAGTGGCTAAGAATCTGCACTCCCAATGCAGGGGTCCCAGGTTTGATCCCTGGTCAGGTAAATAGATCCCACACGCTCTGTCTAAGAGTTCAAAAGCTACCACTAAAGATTCCACATGGTGCAACTAAGAGATCCTGCATACTACAATAAAGATGGAAGATCCTTTGTGCCACAGGTAAGACCCCACATAGTTGAATAAATAAACATTAAAAGTAATCACAAATGGAGAAACATACTGTGCTCATGGATTGGAAGAATCAATATCCTTTGACACCTATTGACACCAGTTTAATATAATTCCTACCAAAATCCCTGCAAGATGTTTTTGGGAGATACAGACAAGATCATTCTAAATTTAAATGGAAAGGCAAAGGAACTGTGTGTGTGTCAGCCTCTTTGTGACTCCATGGACTGTAGCCCACCAGGCTCCTCTATCCATGGGATTCTCCAGGCAAGAATACTGGAGTGGGTTGCCATGCCCTTCTCCAGGGGATCTTCCTGACCCAGGGATCGAACCCGGGTCTCCTTCATTGCAGGCAGATTCTTTACCATCTGAGCCACCTGGGAAGACAAAGGAACTAGAATAGCTAAAACAATTTTGAAAAAGAAGAACAACATGGGAAAAATCAGTTTACAGGCTTTCCAGACATTATATGGCCGTAATAATCAAGACCAGAGGGACAGACATATAGATCAATGGAATCAAATAGAGAACTCAGAAATAGATGTAAATAAATGTGCCCAGTTGATTTTTCATGAAAGTGCAAAAACAACTCAGTGGAGGAAAGATAGACAACAAATGGTGCTGGAACAATTGAATATTCATGGGCAAAACAAGCGAACAAACAAACAAAAGACAGCAATGACCAAAATCCCTCAAACTAAACCCCATGCCTTATACCAAAATTAACCCCAAACGAATCATGGACTTAAAATGTAAAACTATAAAACTTATAGAAAACATCATAGGAAAAAAATCTTTGGGGTCTGAAAGTGAAGTTGCTCAGTCGTGTCCGACTCTTTACGACCCCATGGACCATAGCCTATCAGGCTCCTTCTTCCATGGGATTTTCCAGGCAAGAGTGATGGAGTGGATTGCCATTTCCTTCTCCATGGGATCTTCCTGACCCAGGAACCAAACCCACGTCTCCCACATTGCAGGCAAACGCCTTACCATCTGAGCACAGAGCTAGACAAAGAATCCTTAGACTTAAGAACAAAAGCATGGATCTTCTCCGAGGTTTCTTGGACACCCACCCTACTCCTCAGTGAAGAGAAGATGGTAGACCAGAACAGTGCCGGTGCCACTGGTGTGTGGAGGGGTCCTTTCCGATGGTATATGTGGGATCCTTTCCACCCAATGTGACTCCAACTTCAAGAATAGGCTGCAAGAATGAAGAGACAAAATTTGCCAAAGAGAGAGCTGGACTTTCCAAGTTACTTGACCTCAAAGACTCTGAAACTGTTCAGAAATTCTTTCTCGAAGAAATACAGCTTGGTTAAGAGTTCCTAGCTCAAGCTGAATATGAGAAGGGTTTGGACCATCTGACAAATCCGTTGCTGTGGGTGGACAGCCACAGCAGTTACTGCAAGTGCTGTAGCAAACTTCCACCACCAGTGTTCCAGGTGCTTCTAAGCTGCTAACAATTAATCAGAGAATTGTAAGTGCTCAGAGCATGGCTGAAGATGATGTGGAATAAGAAACAAATGTCAACATAATAATCTCAATTTAAAAATATCTGAAAAATATTAATTCGGAAAACAATCAGTTTGGGGGAAGTAAGGGTGAATATGCTTGTTATCGACTATCTTCTACACTGAAATCTAACAAAGTTAACTTTTACTTTGTTCAGATCCATTTGTCTGTTTTATTTATTTTTCCCAGTGAAAAGTATATTTCGAGAAAGAACTTTTCATTTTGTAAATACACTATGAATCACCAGGAAAAAAAAAGCACAATCCATAAAATGAAAAATTAATAATTGGATTGTATCAGAATTGAAAGCTTTTGCTTTGCAAAGTTCCTGTTAAGAGAATAAAAGGGGAACTTCCCCAGTGGTCCAATGGCTAAGAATCCACCTTCCAATGCATGGAATGCAGGTTTGATTCCTGGTCAGAGAATTAAGATCCTATGTGTCTCCAGGTAACTGAGCCCCAGGGCCTCTGCCAGAGAACCAGCGTGTTCTGAAGCACACGCACCACAACTAGAGAGAAGCCCATTAGCTGAAACTAAGACCCGATGCAGCCATGAAAAAAATTTTTTAAGAAAGAATAAAAGGGAATTCTTTGGCAGTCAGTGGTTAGGACTTGGTGATTTCACTGCCATGGGCCTGGGTTCAATCCCTGGTTGGGAAATTAAGATCCTGAAATCTGTGTGTGCAGCACAAAAATAAATAAAAGTGGAGGGGGAGAGAGAGAATAAAAAGACAAGCTACAAAATAGAAGAAAATATTTGCAAACTATACATACAGCAAGGGGCTAACATCTAGAATACATTAAAAAACTCTGAAAATTCAATGGTAAACAAACAAACTCCAAACAATCCAGTTAGAAGATGGGCAAAAGACATGAAAGACATTTCACCACAGAGGATATAAAAACGGCAAATATACATATGAAAAAAATATTCGACATCATTAGCCAGTGTTGTTGCTGTTTAGTCTCTTTAAGTTGTGTCTGACTCTTTGCAACACTATGGACAGTAGCCAGCCAGGCTCCTCTGTCCGTAGGACTCTCCAGGCAAGAATACTGCTGTGCGTTGCCCTTCCCTTCTCCAGGGGATCTTCCTAACCCAGGGATTGAATATCTGTCTCCTGCATTGCAGGTGGATTCTTCATTGCTGAGCCAGCAGGGAACCAGTCATTAATCAGTGGGGGAATGCAAATTAAAACCACATGAAGTATTACTACACATCTATCAGAATGGATGGCTAAAACAAAAAATAGGGACACCATCAAATGGATGTGGGGAAACTGAACCATTCCTTCCTTGGTAGTAGGCAAATAAAGTGGTACAGCTTCTCTGGAAAACAGTTTGGCAATTTATTCTCATGAAATTAAAAGTTATCATACAACCTAATAATTGCACTTCTGAGCATTTATGCCTAAAAAATGAAAACTTCTGTTTTCATGAAAACCTATATGCAAATATTCACAACGGCTTTATTTGTAATAGTCAAAAACTGGAAATAACCCAGATGTCTTTCAGTAGGTGACTGATTAAACACAGTTGTGCTTCCATATCAAGGAATACCACTCAGGGGTAAAAAGCAATGAATTATGGACAGACGCAATAACTCGGGTGAATCTCCAGAGAACCCTGCTGAGTGGGAAAGCCAATTCCAACAGGCTACATAGTATGATTCCATTTATATAACATGCTTTAAATGACAAAATTATAGACGTGGATCTATAGACATGGATTAGTGGTTGCCAGGGGCTCAGAAGCAGGTAGGAATTGGACAGAGTGGGTATGGCATGGAGGATTCTTGTGGTGATGGAAATATTCTATATCTTGACTGTATCGCTGTCAATATCCTGGTTGTGATTTTGTACATTGTTTTGCAAAATGTTACCACTGTGGGAAACCAAGCAAAGGGACTGTGGAATGTTTTTGTACTACTTCTTAAAACTACATGTGAAGCTGTATTTATTTCAAAATGAGAAGTTTAATTTAAAAATGATATTGCTGCTGTTGAAGAGAATATGGCAAAGTTTTTCAACCCATAAATTAGAATACATTTGAAATATATAATCATACTCAATTTTGGAAAGTATAGAGAACAGGAACCAAATTTCTGGAAGGTAATTAATTTGGCAAATTGTATCAAGACTTTGACAAATATTGGTATTTCTTAAACAAGTAATTCTAGTTCTATAAATTTCTCTGAACCCATAGTGTATCAGAGGAGGACACATTAATAGGTTGTTTATTTATTTAAATGTATTTTATATATTTGGCCATGTCAGGTGTTAGTCATGCGGGATCTTTTTCTTTGTGGCACACAGACTCTCTAGCTATGGCTCATGAGCCCAGCAGTTGTGGCTCACAGGCTTAATTGCTCCATGGCAGGTAGAATCTTAGTTCCCTGACCAGGGATGGCACTTGCACCCCCTGCGTTGGAAGGCAAATTTCCATCCGCTGGACCACCAGGGAAGTCCCAATGTATTGTTCATAATGGTGAAACTGAAGCAAGAGGGGCTGGGTTACATAAATTGTGATACTTCCATAAATTGGAATACTCTGTAGCAAGAGAAACTGTATAAGATAAGAATTAAGAGCAGATTCTGGAGTTCAACTGCTGCTGCTGCTAAGTCGCTTCAGTTGTGTCTGACTCTGTTCAACCCCATAGACAGTAGCCCACCAAGCTCCTCTGTTCCTGGGATTCTCCAGGCAAGAATGCTGGAGTGGTTGCCATTTCCTTCTTCAACACATGTATGCATACTAAGTCGCTTCAGTAGCATCTGACTCTGTGCGACCCTATGGACAGCAGCCCACCAGTCTCCTCTGTCCACAGGATTCTCTAGGCAAGAATTTTAGAGTGGGTTGCTATTTCCTTCTCGGAAGTTCAACTACTTGGGTTCAAATTCTAGCTCCTTTACTTATTAGCTGTGTAACTATGGCCTAGTTATGTAACTTCCTGGTGCCAGTTTCCTCATTTGCAGAAAACCTACTTAATATTGTTATGAAGATTAAATGAGTTACGGTTTACAAAGGACTTTGAATACAACCTGGCACACGCTGAGAGCTTTATGCCACCAACTCATGTGATATTAAGTGGAAAAAAAGTAGTATAAGAAAATCTCTTTACAGTACGATCTCAAATATCTAAAACATGTCTACTTAATTATGGGCTTTCTGGGTGGCTCACTGGTAAAGAATCCACCTACAATGCATGAGACATGGGTTTGATCTCTGGGTTGAGAAGATCCCCTGAAGGAAGGCATGGCAACCCACTCCAGTATTCTTGCCAGGAGCATCCCATGGACAGAGGAGCCTGGCATGGGGTCACCCAGAGTTGGACACGATTGAAGTGACTTAGCATGCATGCTACACCTAAGTGAGGCAACCAGGAGGAAATTTAACCAAAATGGGAATAGTAATGATCTCTATATTATAGCCTCTTAAAATCTTTTTCTGTTTTCTACATTTCAAAAAGTACATGTTTAATAGAAAAAGTTATTTAAAAGTTATTAAATTTTCAATGTGAGAAAGTAGACTAAACAGTGCTTTGTAATGATAGCATTGTACTTACGTGGGTTAAGTATTTTTTGATTAACACTAACTCTCTAAATTGATTTATTATGATGATTTTTATGATTATTATGATTTCCATTTTACAGTCAAGAAAACTGAGGCTCAGAGAGGTGATATGCCTCTGCAAGGCTCACAGCAGCAGTGTTAAAGATCAGGTAAGAGGCGTGAGAGACAAAGGAGCAGGTGGCAGTCAACTCTATCAGAGAGATGTGACAGTCAGGGGGTGTGGAAATTACCTCTGAAGAAACACATATAAAGTCACATATTGTATAAAGTATCTCACATTGTACTGCACAAAATCAAATGTCCTGTCCTAAACTTCCAGTGGGAGGTTCCCACTAGGTTTATTCTGGAGTGGGAAACTTTTATTCCAATGATAAAGAAATGTACATGTAAATTATTTATCATTTTCACTTACTAAATTAGCAAAAAAGAAGACAAAGAATATAAAAAATGATAAACATGCAGTGATAAACTCAGAAACTGCAGATAACTTTTAGAAAACAACATGGCAATAAAATCAGGAGAATCTTTAAAAATGCTTCTCTTCTTTGGTCCAGTTTTTCCAAATGCTAGAATTTTTTTCCCAAGGAAATTATCCAAAATACATGGGAAGTTCTGCATGAACGAACAACCTGTTGTACTTCTAATAGTGAAAAATGGAAAAGGCGTACTACTCCATGAGAGGGCTGTGATTTATCCACTCTATGTGCACTTTTCTTTTATTTTTTAAAAATTTTGACCGTGTTGGGTCTTTGCTGAGGTGCGAGGGCTCAGCAGTTGCGGTGTGCATGCTTCTTTAGTTGCAGAAGGCATATGGGATCTCAGTTCCCCAACGAGGGATCAAACCTGCATCCCCTGCATTGGAAGGCAGATTCTTAACAACTGGACCACCAGGGAAGTCCTATCGATGCTCACTTTTAAAAAGTTTTCCTCAAACATACTCTCTTTTCTTGCGTGGGTGTATGCCTATGTCAAAATTCATCTAGATAATACTTCAGTTCTGTGCATATCACTGTATACACAATACCCCTCAACTAAAAATGAAAAAAGGTCACATATTATATGATTGTATCTATATGACATGTCCAGAACAGGTAAACTTATTGAAATAAAAAACATATTGGTTAGTGGTTGCTATGGTCTGGTGGGAAGGAAGAATAGGAACTTTGACTGTTAGAGGGTAGATTAAGGGTTTCTTTATGAGGTGATGAAATGTTCTGGAATTAGATCATGGTGCTGAGGAGAGCAAAAAAGTTGACTTAAAGCTCAACATTCAGAAAACGAAGATCATGGCATCCGGTCCCATCACTTCATGGGAAATAGATGGGGAAACAGTGGAAACAGTGTCAGACTTTATTTTGAGAGTCTCCAAAATCACTGCAGATGGTGACTGCAGCCATGAAATTAGAAGACGCTTACCCCTTGGAAGAAAAGTTATGACCAACCTAGATAGTATATTCAAAAGCAGAGACATTACTTTGCCAACCAAGGTTCGTCTAGTCAAGGCTATGGTTTTTCCTGTGGTCATGTATGGATGTGAGAGTTGGACTCTGAAAAAGTCTGAGCACTGAAGAATTGATGCTTTTGAACTGTGGTGTTGGAGAAGACTCTTGAGAGTCCCTTGGACTGCAAGGAGATCCAACCAGCCCATTCTGAAGGAGATCAGGCCTGGGATTTCTTTGGAAGGAATGATGCTGAAGCTGAAACTTCAGTACTTTGGCCACCTCATGCGAAGAGTTGACTCATTGGAAAAGACTCTGATGCTGGGAGGGATTAGAGGCAGGAGGAGAAGGGGACGACCGAGGATGAGATGGCTGGATGGCATCACAGACTCGATGGACGTGAGTCTGAGTGAACTCCGGGAGATAGTGATGGACAGGAAGGCCTGGCGTGCTGCGATTCATGGGGTCGCAAAGAGTCGGACATGACTGAGCGACTGAACTGAACTGAACTGAACTGATGGTTGCACAATGTTGATGTCTCTACCAAAACGACTGTTGTACATTTTAAAATGATGAATTTTATGACGTGAATTAAATCTCAATAAAATGAGGAAAATTATCCTCATATAGCAACATAAAATTATATATTATGTATGTGCTTAGTCGCTCTGCAACCCAATGGACTGCAGCCCACCAGGCTCCTCCTGGGAATTCTCCAGGCAAGAATATGGAGTGGGTTGCCATTTCCTTCTCCAGGGGATTGTCCCAACCCAGGGATCTAACCCACGTCTCCTGTATTGCAGGTGGATGCTAATGGGTAAATAATTCCTCCCTATTCCCCTCAAATGAATGGTATAATACAGTATATTTCTGCATGAACATCATGGTCTCAAAGTCCCATGGACACACAATTCCAGTGGAGCATGATGTGTGGATTTCAGTAAGACTCAAAGAGACTATGAACCAGTACAAACCAGAACTTGATTTGAACACAGAAAAACCTTAACAACCAAGGGACCCTACCACATCTTTCTCGTGTTACTTACTCTGTATTAGCCAAACATACTGACAATGTAGAAGGAAAGATGAGGAAATCCATACTTCCTTTTCCTTTCAGTCCTTCCTTACTTACCAGTAAGCTGAGGGTGGAGTGTTGATAAAATATGCACATATCAGAAAGTAAAATGAAGTGGCTTTTTTTCTTTAGCAGCATTGTACGGCTTGCAGGATCCTAGTTCCCCCACCAGCGTTGAACACAGCCAATGTCAGCAAAAGCGTCAAGTCCTAACAGCTGGTGTCAGCAAAAGTGCCAAGTGCTAACTTTTGGATCACCAGGGAAGTCTCCAGTGAGTGAAGTGGTTTTTGTGCAGTGTTTCCTCTTTCTGGTTAGAACAAGACACATACGCATATTTGGTGGCACTTCAGGGGCTCTGAAGAGCTCCGGTACGATAGCCCTTTATGTCTCAGCACAGAAAGAACTCAGTGAGAGGCAAAGTGATTAGAATAGGAGCTTGTGAGGTTTATAAGTGGGTGGCTGAAAGAGTGGGCTACAGTTTTATAATCAAAGGAAAAGTGGGGATGGGGAGAAGATCTTCTTTGTCTTTCTTGAGTAGTAGATGTCATGCTGCCATCTTCAGCTTCTCCTCCAGGTTGGGTAGGAGAGTTTTCTTGTCCCTATATGGTCCAGCCAGATCCATAAATTGTTTTTCATGTGTGCAGACAGTGTGTCCTAACTGAGCTCACTGAACAGGAGGTGGGGCTTGGGCCACCATTGTCTTATTGTTTCGGGAGATGATTCTGTTGCATGGTTTTCTTGCTAAACAAACCTGCTTTACTGAGTAATCATTAACTTATGAGAGTCTCCCATAAATTTTCTACTTACATTCCCTTAGTGGTATTAACTCTTTAATCACCAACTATGTCCCTTTACTCTGTCCTTATCACATATACAAGCTATGTAACACAAACTGTGATTCTACATATGAACTAAATACTCTTTTATTTGCCTTTAAAACTGGCATTGTACAATATAAAGAATGGTAAAATTTAAAAATATTTCTTTCACTTAGGGTGACATTAATTAACAAGTAAAAACATAATAAGTCAAGACAGAGACTGTGGAAAAGAAGGGAAGCTCTGTATCTATATTTTAGTATCTTTGTTGGGCTTCCCTGGTAGCTCAGCTTGTAAAGAATCCATCTGCAACGCAGGAGACCTGGGTTTGATCCCTGGGTTTGGAAGATCCCCTGGAGAAGGGCATGGCAACCAGTATTCTTGCCTGGAGAAGCCCCATGGACAGAAGAGCCTGGCAGGCTACAGTTCATGGGATCTCAAAGAGTCCCCATGGGGGACATGACTGAGCGACTAAGCACAGCACAGCACATCTTTGATGGCACTACCCCCTCCCCCCAAGTGCTTACAACAGTTTTTTTTTTTTTTTTGACTGCTCCACAAGCTTTGTGGAATCTTAAAGGCTCCTCAACCAGGTCCTCAGCAGCGAGACCACGGAGTCCTAGCCACTAGACCACAATTTCCCCTCCCCAACAGAGTGCTTTTCGAACAAGGGCCTTGCATTTTCATTTTGCACTGGGCATCAAAAATTATGCAGACACCTATAGGTAACAAAACACATTTCATTCTGAAGGAGGAAACAGACAGAGCTGGACTCCATCTTAGGCCAGGCTGCGAACATTAGGCTACACGCATGGTCTCCCTACCAATGGACTCTGAACTTTGGGCCTGGTGTCTATAGAAGTGGCATACCAATGGAAAATCAGACCCCCCCATAAAAGAGCCTCAGGACTTGTACTTGGACTCTCCCTTGCCTAAAAGAATATGCTAATTATCTCTGAAACAGAACAAAGTGGTAAATTCCATTATGTTTATTGGGATATGACCACAGTCCTATTGATCAATGTCCATTGTTCATCTAGTCTTGTGACACATGAATCATGGGTTAACTTTGATCGTATCTCTCTTTTACCTTGTCCAGACTAGTTTCAAGGAATTTGGGGAGGTGGGTTTGAGCAAGTACACTTAGGGTATATAAGGTTTTCACAAAAACTGGTCAGGGTCCTTGGCTAAGAGGAGACTCTGCCTTGGCCCGCCAGTGTAATAAACTGCACTCCACTATCTGCATTGTCCTTCTGAGTGAGTTTGTTTCCTGGAACGCATGGCTACATTTGGTGCATTGGCCGGGAAACTCACTTTGAGGAGACGAGTCCCATTTGGAACTACTCCGAGGCCTTGCGGCTTGAATCTTCTAGAAGGGGGAAGGCGCCTTGCCCTTCTGGAAGGTTTCTGCTTCTCAGTGCCCAGACCTATCACGTTAGCAGGTAGTGGACAGCAGCAGGGGAACTGAGTGCTCAGGTGAGGAGGAACTCACCCGGCAGGGTGGGAGAGGGGCCCTGATCACCCCACTGGGAGGGACTAGAAGGGGCACGGACTGATAGGAGCCTGGAATAGGCAGGCAGTGATTGCTTGGTACACAGGTCGACCAGTGTGCTAGGGTTTAGGAAAGAAATTTGTGAAGGTCATTTAGGAGGTGTGTCCACGCCGTCTCGGGGAAAATTATTACCAGCGATCGCCAGGGGATTTTTAGGATAGGAAACTGGTCCTTGTTTGCTCATATTCTGTCCTCCCCCAGAAGGTGTCTCATCTGCTGTGAAATTCTTGACCCCCTTGGAATTGTTAGGCTAGAAGGAGGGGGATACCTAAGTGAGTATGAATTGGCTTTTCCGAAGATGGCCTGGGACATGGGATATTTAACCCATCTGTGTTTTCATCTGCACCTGATCAAGCCTACCAAGGCAGAACAGACCTTAAGGGAAAAACAGTCTTGGACCACGTGGTGTTCTGGTTTGGCTGTGCTAACTGGCAGGTGAAGACACTCCTATTCCCCTTCTCCCTCTGGGATCTGGAAGGTAAGGTTCTTCTCACCCCAGTTAGGAAGGAGGCAGAATGGCAATTTAAGTGTCATTGAGTGGAAATATCAGAAGTATATAGAGTATAGAGAACTTCGAAGACAGAACGAAAAGGAGGAGTAGAAGAAGGTCCGAGAAGGTAAGCAAGATGGGGGAAGTGAATCTAAGGCAACTGTATTGGAGTGCATGATTAAAAATTTAAAGAAGGGATTAAGAGGAGACTATGGGGTCAAGATGAAGCCTAACTGCCTCCACATACTCTGTGAGGTTGAATGGCCCCCAGTGGGAGTAGGATGGCCACCAGAGAACACCATGAACTTAAAAATAGTGGAAGCAGTCTATACAGTAGTCACAGGAGAGCCAGGACACCTGGATCAATATCCATATATTGACTCATGGCTAGGGTTAGCTCAAGACCCTCCTACTTGGACAAGGTTCTGTATTCAGAAGGGAAAGGGAAAATATTAATGGCACAAAAATTGACTGATGATAAAAAAGGAAATTCTACAGGATTTGGATGGGGATGACCTGACCCCTCCCCCATACTGGATAATGATGCGCCTGCCTCCCAGTGCTCCACCAGGACTGGAGGTCGCCTTAATGCTCGATCCAGGGCCAGGTGAAGCTCCTGCAGCAGCTGCTGCTCTTCCAATAGCTCTCCCGAAGTTCGTAGAGCCACTCTTTTGGCAGGCTCCAATCCCAGTGACAGAAGCCTCTGGCCAGCACTTCCAGGATCAGGCTCTAGCTGAACCGCCCAAGCTATATCCACCTCTCCCGGTGAGTACTGACAAGAAGGGGCGGGAGACTTTGGAATTAAGCAGAGACTGCACTCTGCCACAGAGCCGGAGGGGATGAAAGAGAATAGACAAGAGATTTGCAATGCTAGCTGCTGCTCTGGGAAAGTCTATCTCGGGCCCTCCGCAAAACCTCATCTGCCCCAGGGACAGGACAGTCCTTCAACCGGTCCCAATGGAGGCCACGGGCCCCGTTACAGCCAAACCAGTGTGCCTGGTGCCAAGCTTTTGGCCACTGAAAGAATGAATGTCCTAAGGCAAGGAAGGAAGAGGAAGCTCCCATAGTTGTGGGGCTTGCTGGCTTGGAAATTAAATAGGGCTGCCGGGGCTCAGAGATAATCAGGTATCTGAGAACCCATGGTAACTTTAAAAGTGGGGGACCAAAATATTGACTTCATGGTGGATACAGGAGCAGAACTGTTGGTGGTAACAAAACCTGTGGCACCACTGTTCAAAAAGACCACCGCTGTAACTGGGGTATCAGGAGAAGACATGATTAAATCATTTTGCCAGCCCAGAAAATGTCATATGAGGAGGGGGCACCAAGTGATTCACGAATTCTTCTACATTCCTGAGTGCCCATTAGCCCTGCTGGGCAGAGACTTGCTCTCCAAACTAGGAGCACAAGTGACTTTCTCCCCTGAGGAGAGGCCCACCTTCCTGATGGACACTATGACTTATTTGCTCTCTCTCTCTCTCTCAATACCACCCCAAGATGAGTGGAGGTTGCATGAGCCTCTGAAGGAAGAACTGGGCAGGCCGGAAGAGCATGAGAGAGAGGTAACTCAATTATTCCCTGAGGTTTGGGCGGAAGACCAACCCCCCTCCCCTTCAGGCTGGCTAAACATCAAGCCCCAGTGATAACAGAACTCAAACCAGGCACCATCCTGGTTAGAAAGCACCAGTACCCGCTGCCCATAAGAGGCCTGGGCCAGCATACTGCCCCACATCAACAGATTGAAACAAGCGGGCATTCTAGTAGAGTGCCAGTTGCCTTGGATTACGCTGAACCTGCCAGTCAAAAAGAAAGGAGGACAGGACTATAGGCCTGTACAGGATCTCAGGCTAGTCAACCAGGCTACTGTGACTTCACACCCCACTGTTCCAACCCCCTATACCTTACTTAGCCTCCTCCCGCCGAGGACTAAAGTTTATACTCGCCTAGATCACAGCCTCGGAGAAAGCAATGGCACCCCACTCCAGTACTCTTGCCTGGAAAATCCCATGGACGAAGGAGCCTGGTAGGCTGCAGTCCATGGGGTTGCCGAGGGTCGGACACGACTGAGCGATTTCACTTTCACGCATTGGAGAAGGAAATGTGTTCTTGCCTGGAGAATCCCAGGGATGGGGGAGCCTGGTGGGCTGCCGTCNGCCAGATGCGCGCGGGCAGCGGCTCCTCAGCTCCGAGCGCGCCGAGCACGGCCAGGCTCACGCCGAACAGGCCCTCGATGCGGCCGCGGCTCCTCTCCAGCAGCGCCGCCTTCTCGGCCGGCGCCGTGAACTCGTCCAGCACGGCCCGGGCCGCCATGGCGGGCGCGGCCTCCCGCGGCGGCGCCGGGGGCCGGCGGCGGCGACGCCCCCTCAGCGTGCTGCCGCTGCACCCGAGCCCGTCAGGCGGCGTCGGCCGTTTCGGCCGCCTCGCCCCGGCCCGCGCCCCGCCGCCTGGCCGGAAGGACAGCTACACCATCCCGCCGCGGCCGCCGCAACTGGGCAACTGAGGGCAGATAGCCCCTTCACCGCCACCGCCGCCGCCGCCGCGGGCCGGGCCCCGCCGCCGCGCATGCGCCCCGCCCGCCGCCGTCTCTGAGAGTCGCCACCCCCCCGGGCGTGGGGGCGGGCGTGGGGGCGGAGGCGATAGGAGTGGACGTCACGCTCAGTCGCCATGTTTGTTGTTGGCACAACGATGCCGCCCGAGAGGGCCCCGAGTGGTCTTTGGTGAGGGCACTGGCTTTTGAGTGGCCTGGTGGCTGGTGAATTAATGGTTTCACAGAGGGGGAAATTGAAGCCCCGAGCCAGTACGCGAGACTGACCCAGTGTCACGCTAGGGATTTGGCTTGCTTTCAGACATTTTGAAGCCCAACCTAGGGCTCTAGCAAATTGAGTTATCCAGCTCCTCCTGCGTTGATAGATGGTTCTCTCTTCCTCCCTCCTCCTCTCATTCTCTTCTCTCCTCCTCTCCTACCCCCTCCTCCCCGCTTCCTTTGTTTTCCCTCTTTCCGTTGTTATTTCAGTAAAAATGGTAACAGGAAGGGAAGAAAGTGGGAATAATGTGTATGCAGTATTGAAAAACAAGGGAATGATTAAGGAAAAGTCAAAACGTTTTCTTTTGGGAGGGGAGGAGGAGGATGTGTTATAAGGAGAGGTACAAGACCTGGGGGATTAGGGGCTCCTGTGTGATTTTTTAATGTGGGACGTGGGCAAGTACACTCTAAACTCTCTTGGGGTTTAGATACCTGGGTGGCTCCCAGGTATCTCCGAAGTCTTTTCCAGATTTTATGTTCTCTGACTCCATGAAAACAGATTGTGGAAGATAAAGTGGTTTCCTTTCTCTGTCCTAAATGTTGTCATATAATAAGAGACTTCGGGACCATGAGCATATTACTTGTCTAAGCCCACATTTTCTCATCTGTCAATGTGGATAGCAACAGTACTTCCTGCTGTTATGAAAATATAGTACCTAAGTGAGCATGCCTTATTAGCTATTATTATTGTTAAATTAGCAATATATTTAGGGCTCTTTTCACAGAAAAGCTTTTTGTGGATTATGCAGCCATACTGAATTAGTGAGCCTGGGGGCCCCCTTGCTTTGTATGGATTACCCCTTGAGGAGAAAGAAGGGGATCTAAACATGTTGCCGTTGGAAAGGCCAAAGGGGAAAAGGTCTTGGTGAGAGGGATTACCCAAGGTAAAACCTCTCAAGAATCCTGGCTGCTGGGGTTTTCCATATGCCTCAGAAGTTCAGACAGGTGTGGTCCCCTGGTACCCCACCGGAGGATGACTCAGTACAGGGAAGAGAACCACTAGGCTTAACAGACGCACAACCTCCTGCTCCCCTGGGCTTTTCCCTAGGTATCCACGTAGCCCGCCACCTTCATCAGGTGGATGACCTGAGATTGGCTGAGGCAGGTCAGGTGGAGAGCAGTGGCCTCCCAAATAGACTACACTCAGAGCTGGAGTCGGCACAGCATGTTATTTCCTGTCTTCTCAGTGCCTTCACCTTAAATGGAGTTGCTATTGTTCAGTAATCCGACAGGGCTTTCCCCGGGTGGTTCCTGTTTGCTCCCAACGACTTCCCTGCTGGTGAGTCTTAATTGCTTGTTAGGACTGAGAGAGACACTGCTTTGAAAAGCATACTACAGCTTCTTCCCTTTTCCCACCAAAGCTCATCCTGAAACAACTTAAGTAGTGCATATACACAACCATAAAAGAAAGTTGGGCATTTGGTCTCTGTTCAGAAGTCATTGGGTTCGTGTATCACCAGAGATACAGCTTCGGTTTTTTTTTTCCTCTGGCAAGAAGGCTTGCCAGTTCCCATCCTGGTCAGCATTTCCCTTTAGGGAACTCTCAAGGTTTCCTGAGTATAGGGAACAAGGAGAGAGAGAAATCCCCTTTTAAGAAACTCCCTTGCTTCCTGCAGTTTCTGAACCACAACTTCCATCTGTTGGTCAGCCTTGACTACCTGGCTGGTTTCCTCTCACCCACAACTGGCACCAGGGAAGAGACCTTCATGGAGTCTCTATTCTACTTACAGATGCTGTAGCAGTTTTTCTCTAGTCTCCATAGCAACCAATGAGAGGGTGTTGAGGGAATCACTTTTCCCCTTGCCACGTTTTCATGGGAGGGGAGGAGGTGTATTCCCCTTGTCTCCAGCAGGGTTGACTGTGATAGAACAGGTGCAGTGCCGCTTTCCCACGCTCCGCCAGGGCAGGAGCAGAGCTTGTCAGACCCCACCAATTGCCAACTTTCCGAGAAGGATCTCACCGCCCAGAGAGGGTGTGTCTGCTGTCTGTGGTTGCTCGCTATGTCAGTGACTGGGTGAAGTATTGTCACCTCAGCCACATCCTCCAGTCCAGCTTTGTCAGTAATAAAAATGACACTTTGATCTCTACCTGTCTGACACCTGCTTTTACTTCTCAGTTCTCAACACAGGAGGGGCAGAAAGAGTGTTGGTTTCCGAAAACTCCCGCAGTGGTTGCTATTTTTATCATGCTTACTTTAAAGATGAGGAAAGAGAAGCGTAGATTCTGGAATGTTCCACAGAGCTGGTAAGTGAAGTGGTAGGAACAGGCATTTGAATCTAGGCAGTCTGACTCTGTACTGAGTGCTGTTATGTGCAGTGGGCCCCCTTTGCTACCCTCAAGCAAAAGTAATGAGAAATGAAGTATTTCCTGCCATATCAGTAAACAATCATATCACAGTCTTCAGTGATTGCAGCCACCACTGATGGTGAGCCCTGAGGGAACTCAAGAAGGAAAGAATACCCGCCACCTAGTAGCCATCAGAGCTATAGTGAGCCCTGAGGAAATTCAGGATGTGAAAACAGGATACTGACCCCAGATAGGTGAGGTACATGTCAAAGGAATCATTCCAGTGAGCCTCGACTCTTGCATCTTCCTTTAGTTAGCAATCTTTTGCTATTCACATTACCTGTCCTTTGTTGCAGAACTTTTATATAACTTGGTCCCTGCCTTTGCCTCCTCAGAGCAGTTCTCTCAGGGCTACTTGAGATGCTGCCTGTCCTAAATATTCCTGCCAAATGAAACATAACTCTCAGCTTTTAGGCTGTAAATATTTTTTACGTTGACAGTAAGCAAGAGAAGACAATATAATCTCATGTGTGTGTGTTAGTCGCTCAGTCATGTCTGATTCTTTGTGACCCCACTGACTGTAGCCTGCCAGGCTCCTCTGTCCATGGAATTCTCCAAGCAAGAATATTGGAGTGGGATGCCATTCCCTTTTCCAGGGGATTGTCCCAACCCAAGGATTGAACTTGGGTCTCTGCATTGCAGGCAGATTCTCTACCGTCTGAGCTACCAGGGAAGACACCAGCCTCCTTGTTTCGATCCTCCTTACCTCGGGATGCTGTCAAAACTAGACAGACTTGCACCCGTCATATTGCTTGGTTCACCCGCTAATCTGATAAACAGACTCAAGATGACAGGTCTTCCTGGGTTCTTTACTTTGGTATAATAACACCTAGGACTTTAGAGTAAGAAACAGGAATACAACTGTGCTTAGCCACACACAAATTTTAATACATTGGCAAATTGTTCAGTGTTTCTGATTTCCCTTGTCACTATTCCAAGTCATGTCATCTCTCCCATTGACAGTTGTGGGGGCTCCTTCACAATTCTTCCTGGCCTGTCTCTAAATTTCAGGAGCGATGAGTGTTATAAGATTGGGAGAAATTATTTACAAGTACTGATGCTGTGTCTTGAGTTCTCTTCTCAAATTGCAAATTTCGTCAGTTAATCTCATGCTTAAGACCTTACAAGAGCTTTGCAATGTGCTCAGAGTAAAATTCAAATTCTTTACCTTGATTTGCAGCACTTGCAAGATCCATCTGCTTACTCCTCTGCTCCTTTCTCCACTTGGCCTAGCTTACACTGCCTGGGGGTATTTGCACAAGCCATTACTTCCTCCAGCTTTTTTTCCCACCGAGTTAACTCCTACCCATCCATCAGATCTCAGTTCTGGAGTGATTTGCTCAAGAATTCATTCACTGGTCTCTCTGTTGAGTCAAGTTCCCTGGTCCCAGGCTCCCGGGTCACTGTGGCCCTCTCACAGCACTAGGACCAGTTTTTACATGTATTTNNNNTTCAAGCCTTGACCCCTTCCCTCAGTAAATTGGTTTGGTTTTCCTCCAGTACTGGAATGGATCAGTGCCATACAGGGTATCAGCTGTGCCTTTAGGGGCCTTGCGGTCCAGACCAAGTGTCTTCACACGGTGGAGTCACCCCACACCATGAGAGGCTTATGCCACAGAGGGTCCTGCGGATTCACAGTCCCCATCTCAGGCTCTCTCTGGGCTTGCTGTGAGGCAGGGAATAGACAGGTCCTAGGCTGAGCACCAGAATCCATCCCCTGTGGACAGATTCTCTAACATAGCAGGAGGGAGGAAAAGCTCAGCCCTGCCCAGATAAGAGGGAAAAGACCACAGAGTCTGCTCTCTCATCCCGTGGCAAGCCTTCAAGACGGCACCAAAGAAAGACAANCTGAGCACCAGAATCCATCCCCTGTGGACAGATTCTCTAACATAGCAGGAGGGAGGAAAAGCTCAGCCCTGCCCAGATAAGAGGGAAAAGACCACAGAGTCTGCTCTCTCATCCCGTGGCAAGCCTTCAAGACGGCACCAAAGAAAGACAAGAAGGCGAAGAAGTCTACCTGGAAGTTTAATTTGGATCTTACTCATCCAGTAGAAGATGGAATTTTTGATTCTGGAAATTTTGGTACCTTCCCTAGTGAATATCTAGGGTTTTCTTCCCTAGTGTGGCATTTTTTCTGTTTTAAAATAGGAACAGTTTCTGCGGGAGAAGGTTAAAGTGAATGGAAAAACTGGAAATCTTGGGAATGTCGTTCACATTGAACGCTTCAAGAATAAAATCATTGTCGTTTCTGAGAAACAGTTCTCTAAAAGGTATTTGAAGTACCTTGCCAAGAAATACCTTAAAAAGAACGATCTTCGTGATTGGCTTCATGTGGTTGCATCTGACAAGAAGACTTAGGAGCTTCGTTACTTCCAGATTAGTCAAGATGAAGATGAATCTGAGTCTGAGGACTAGATGATGCCATCCTTCATAGGGCTTTGCTTGCTAAAAAAACTAATTAAGCATACAAAAGAAACATCCTGAAATGGACCTTTAGCTTATCAGTGAATAAAAAACATTGTATGTTAAACATTCATCTCTTATTTAAGTGTATGCTGTTTATATGGTGGTGGCTTCCCTTTAATATTTTTTAATATTTTTATTGGAGTGTAGTTGATTTACGATGGTGTGTTAGTTTCAGGTATATACAAAGTGAATGAGTTATGTATCCACTCATTCTTTTGTCGTATAGACCATTACAAAGTATTGAGTAGAGTTCCCTGTGCTATACAGTTTTTTAGTTATATGTTTTATGTATGTTAAGTTGTTTCAGTTGTGTCCAACTCTCTGCAAAATCATGGACTGTAGCCCGCCAGTCTCCTCTGTCCATGGGATTCTCCAGGCAGGAATACTGGAGTGGGTTGCCATTTCCTACTCTCCTCTGTTTTATGTATAGTAGTGTGTACATGGGAGAAGGCAATGGCACCCCACTCCAGTACTCTTGCCTGGAGAATCCCACGGATAGAGGAGCCTGGTGGACTGCAGTCCATGGGGTCGCCAGGAGTCGGACACGACTGAGCGACTTCACTTTCACACATTGGAGAAGGAAATGGCAGCCCACTCCAGTGTTCTTGCCTGGAGAATCCCAGGGACGGGGGAGCCTGGTGGGCTGCCGTCTATGGGGTCGCACAGAGTCGGACACGACTGAAGCGACTTAGCAGCAGCAGTGTGTACATGCCAGTGTCAGCCTCCCAGTGTATCCTTCTCCCCCATATCCCCTGATAATCATAAGTTTTCTGCATCTGAATTCTGTTTTGTAAATAAGCTTTTGTCCCCTTCCTCCTCCCCCCAAATACTTTGTATAAGCAATATTTAAATAGCTTATAGCTAGTGGAATTTCAGGATTTCTCTAATGTACTGGTTTTACAGGTGTCCTCAAGTTAAAAGTCTATAGCAAAAACACAATTGGATGTAACTATATAATAAAATATTTAGATTTGAAAAAAAGCCCCACATATTCGTCATTCTCAAAGTCAAGGAGACCTTCCTGACCACACAAGCGCAGAAAGGCTCCTTGAAGATCAAAAACGGAGGAGGTGTCACCCCATAGTAGGTGATGCCAGCCTACACATAGGCCTCTTTCCTAGAATCCATCTTGGCCAAGAGATGGCCATGCACACATGGGAGGAGCCTGCATGTGTTAGTCACTCAGTGGTGTCTGACTCTTTGCGACTCCATGGACTGTAGTNAAAGTGAAGATGCTCAGTTGTATCTGACTCTTAGCGACCCCATGGACTGCAGCCTACCAGGCTTCTCCATCCATGGGATTTTCCAGGCAAGGGTACTGGAGTGGGGTGCCATTGCCTTCTCCGCTTAGCATTAGCTGAATTCTCTCAAATATTATCTCTGAAAATGGGCTACTTTCTGAATAGTAGATTACAAAGTGGAAAGTCAACATTGTGCTTTTCTTAAAAAAATGCAAAGTAATGTGCATTTAATTAGTTATTTAGTTATTTGGCTGTGTTGGGTCTTAGTTGCTGCATGCGAGACCTTTTAGTTGAGAAATGTGGGATCTAATTCCCTGACCAGGGATGAACCCCAGGTCCCCCTCATTGGGCAGACAGAGTCTTATCTATTGGACCACCAGGAAAGCCCCTCAGCACTGTGTGCTACATGCATCTTTTCATGCCTTATCCCAAGAAGAGTATAGTTATTCTCAACCTGTTATTCAATCATCATTATTTTCATGGGGAGCAGGTGGGAAAGGATGCAAGTTTAAGGTACAAAATCCTAGTCCAGCCTTCTTATGAGAGCATTATGGCCAAATGTTCATCTCAGGCTAATGTGTTATGCTGCAGTGGAAAGACAAATCAGAAGAGAATATCTTGTGAATAATTGGAAGTGAGAGTCAGAGTGTGATTCTTACTATCAAGGGAAAGATTAGATCCTAATTCTTAGTCAGCCAGATTCAGAATGGCCTTTCAGGAGAGCAGTTCAGGGTTCCCTCCATAACCTAAAAGTAATGCTAAGTAATGAAGCTGTCAGATATGAATATCTTAATCCACTATATCTATACTTGGATAACAGTAAGAAACCAGTTCAGTTCAGTAGCTCAGTTGTCTCCAGCTCTTTGAGAACCCATAGTCTGCAGCACACCAGGCTCTTCTGTCCATCACCAACTCCTGGAGCTTACTCAAACTCATGTCCATTGAGTCAGTGATGCCATCCAACCATCTCATCCTCTGTCATCCCCTTCTCCTCCTGCCTTCAATCTTTCCCAGCATCCGGGCCTTTTCTAATGAGTCAGCTCTTCACATCAGGCGGCCAAAGTATTGGAGTTTCAGCATCAGCATCAGTCCTTCCAAAGAATATTCAGGACTGATCACCTTTAGGATGGACTGGTTTGATCTCCCTGCAGTCCAAGGGACTCTCAAGAGTCTTCTCCAACACCACAGTTCAAAAGCATCAATTCCTTAGCACTCAGCCTTCTTTAGGGTCCAGCTCTCACACCCATACATGACTACTGGAAAAACCATAGCTTTTACTAGATGGACCTTTGTTGGCAAAGGAATGGCTCTGCTTTTTAATATGGTGTCTCGATTTGACATTGCTTTTCTTCCAAGGAGGAAGTGTCTTTTAATTTCATGGCTGCAGTCACCATCTGCAGTGATTTTGGAGCCCAGGAAAATAAAGTCTGTCACTGATGGGCTTGTTAGGAATGCAGAATTCCAGGTCCCCACTCCCAGACTAGCTGAATCAGAGGCTGCATTTTGGCACGGTCCCCAGGTGATTTGCATATGTATTAATGTTTGTGAGAGGGGCTTCCCTGCTGGTCCAGTGGGGATCTGCTCCCAATGTAGGGGACCTGAGTCCCATCCCTGGTCAAGGAACTAGATCCTGCATGCTGAACTAAGTCACATGCCACAACTAAAGATTCCACAAGGAGGATCTTGGATGGCAAAACAAAGATCCATGTGCCATGGCTAAGACCCAACCTGGCCCAGCCAAAGAAATAAATAAAGGTAAATATTAAAAGGAAAGAAGAAGAGAAGTCTGAGAGTCTGCTCTGCGGCAGAGTCACCCTTTTCAGTCACCCTTTTCCCTCAGACTCCTTCCAGGTCAGACTCCTGACCCCACACCATGGGGTGTGTGTCTGTGGGGCCGGGGCGCTGGACTATCTCGTTTTACCAGCTCCTTCAGTCTTTTCTGAAGCTTGGGGACCAGCCAGGCTTGGGAACATAGTTGTAAGAGCCAGCAGAGATAAATGAATGAAGCAGTTTCTGCACTTTTGATGTGAGAGGGTGGACACCCTTTTGGCTGTAGTACCCAGACTTTTTCATCTTTTTTTGTGTCTGTCTGTCATCCTTACCCAGTCTGGAGTTTTGAGAAATGAAGCTTTAACTGTCTCAGGAAAGAACGGAGGCCAGGGACAAGAGTGCCATCCTGTGGCAAGAGCCTGGCATTACCATTCAGAATGCCACTGGGGAGAATGAAGTCGGTCTGAGATAACAGGATAATTGACAGCTACTGAGCCTTTCTCATACTCTGCGCCAAGTCCTCCTCATGGATTAGCTTATTTGAAGCAGGTACTGTTGCAACAGGTAATGTTGCAGGGCTGTGGGAGCAGAGATGAAGAGGGATGAAGCGGTTTGTTCAGACTCTGGGAGGTGAAGGCCAGATCTAGGAGGGAACTCAGGGTAGCCTGGCTCCAGAGCAAACAATACTAACAGTTTCTTTCTTTTTTCTTAATGCTTATGTATTTATTTGTCTGTGTGGGGTCTCAGTTGTGGCACACAGGATCTTCAATCTTTGCAGCATGTAGAATCTTTTTTTTTTTCCAGTTGCCACACATGTGATGTTTATTTATTTGTTTGAAATTTTGAACAGTATATATTTATTAGTCATTTTACTTTATTTCTTTGGAATTGCCCCAGAATGCAAACTTCTCAATGGTTCCCCTCCTTGGGTTTTTTTTTTTTTTTTTTTGTAAATTGGTTTATTTTAATTGGAGGCTAATTACTTTACAATATTGTAGTAGATTTTGCTATACATTCACATGAATCAGCCATGGGTGTACATGTGTTCCCCATCCCGATTCCCCCTCCCAACTTCCTCCCCATCCCATCCCTCAGGGTCATCCCAGTGCACCGGCCCTGAGCGCCCTGTCTCATGCATCAAACCTAGATTGGTGGTCTGTTTCACATGTGATATATACATGTTTCAATGCTAGTCTCTCAAATCATCCCATCCTCGCCTTCTACCACAAAGTCCAAAACTCTGTTCTTTGCATCTGTGTCTCTTTTGCTGTCTCACATATAAGGTCATTGTTACTGTCTTTCTAAATTCCATATATATATATATATATATNTTTTCTAAATGTTGAGCTTTAAGCCAACTTTCTCACTCTCGGCTTTCACCTTCATCAAGAGGCTTTTTAGTTCCTCTTCACTTTCTGCCATAAGGGTGGTGTCATCTGCATATCTGAGGTTATTGATAATTCTCCTGGCAATCTTGATTCCAGCTTATGCTTCTTCCAGCCCATAAATTGATATTAAAAAATAATAAATTGATATGAAGTTGATTTAAAGAAAATTAGGTTAGTTGGAGTCCGAAGTCAAGTGAGTCTTAGGAAGCACCACTATGAACAAAGCCAGCAGAGGTGATAGCATTCCAGCTGAGCTATTTCTAATCCTAAAAGATGATGCTGTAAAAGTGCTGTGTTCAATATGTCAGCAAATTTGGTGGCTCAGACAGTAAAGAGACTACTTGCAATATGGGAGACCTGGGTTTGATCCCTGGGTTGGGAAGATCCCCTGGAGAAGGAAGTGGCAACCCACTCCAATATTCTTGCCTGGAAAATCCCATGGACAGAGGAGCCTGGTGGGCTACAGTCCATGGAGTTGCAAGGAGTTAGACATGGCTCAGTGACTTCATTTTCTTTTAGCAGTGGCTGCAGGACTGGATAAGGTCAGTTTTCATTCCAATTCCAAAGAAAGGCAGTGCCAAAGAATGCTCAAGCTACTGCACAATTGGACTTATTTCACATGCCAACAAAGCAATGCTCAAAATTCTCCAAGCTAGCCTTCCACAGTACGTGAACCAAGAGCTTCCAGATGTTCAAGCTGGATTTAGAAAAGGCAGAGGAACCAGAGATCCAATTGCCATCTATTGGATCACAGAAAAAACAAGAGAATTCCAGAAAAACATCTACTTCTGCTTCATTGGCTACACTAAAACCTTTGACTGTGTGCATCACAACAAACTGTGGAAAATTCTTCAAGAGACGGGAATACCAGACCACCTGACCTGCCTCCTGAGAAATCTGTATGCAGGTAAAGAAGTAACAGTTAGAACTGGGTATAGAACAAAGAACTGGTTCAAAGTTGGGAAAAGAGTATGTCAAAGCTGTATATTGTCCCCCTGCCTATTTAACTTATATGCAGAGTACATCATGAGAAATGCAGGGCTGGGTGAAGCACAAGCTGGGATCAAGATTGCCAGGAAAAATAATCAATAACCTCAGATATGCAGATGACACCACCCTTATGGCAGAAAGCAAAGAGGAACTAAAGAGTCTCTTGATGAAAGTGAAAGAGGAGAGTGAAAAAATTGGCTTAAAACTCAACATTCAAAAAACGAAGATCATGGCATCTGGTCCCATCACTTCATGGCAAATAGATGGGGAAACAATGGAAACAGTGTCAGACTTTATTTTTCTGGGCTCCAAAATCACTGCAGNGAGTCTCTTGATGAAAGTGAAAGAGGAGAGTGAAAAAATTGGCTTAAAACTCAACATTCACAAAACGAAGATCATGGCATCTGGTCCCATCATTTCATGGCAAATAGATGGGGAAACAATGGAAACAGTGCCAGACTTTATTTTCTTGGGCTCCAAAATCACTGCAGATGGTGATTGCAGCCATAAAATTATAAGATGCTTACTCCTTGGAAGAAACAAACCTAGACAGCGTGTTAAAAAGCAGAGCCATTCCTTTGCTAACAAAGCTATGGTTTTTCCAGTGGTTATATATGGATGTGAGAATTGGACTGTGAAGAAGGCTGAGCACCAAAGAATTGATGTTTTTGAACTGTGGTATTGGAGAAGAGTCTTGAGAGTCCCTTGGACTGCAAGGAGATCCAACCAGTGAATGCTAAAGGAAATCAACCCTGAATATTCTTTGGAAGGACTGATGCTAATGCTGAAGCTCCAATACTTTGGCTACCTGATGCGAAGAGTTGACTCATTAGAAAAGACCCTGATGCTGGGAAAGATTGAGGGCAGGAGGAGAAGGGGATGACAGAGGATGAGATGGTTGGATGGCATCACTGACTCAATGGACAAGTTTGAGCAAGCTCCAGGAGGTGGTGAAGGACAGGGAAGCCTGGCGTGCTGCAATTCCATGGGGTTGCAAAGGACTGAGCAACTAAGTGCAGCTCAAGGGAATGTGCAATAGCAGTTCAGCAGGATAAGGAAGGTACATTCACATGACTCCAGGGAAACGCTGAGCTGAGGACTGGCAGCTTTTCTGAGAGGCTTAGTGTTGAGTTGTGCCCTCCCCGACAAAGGGCTACATCTCTGCTTATGGGTCTGAATGAATATGAATATTAAAATAATTGAATACAATGAATGTATCGAAGCTGCTTCAAACTGCCAATTCCACCATAGACTGGATTGTACAGAAAAGAGGAAACAGGACCAAGGAAAAGGACTTGGAGTGTTAGAAAGGGAATTCCTATGAAATAAGGTGCCTGCTCCACGTGCAGGCATACGCATCGAGGGAGGAGAAAACTGTCCTGTCAAGATCCACTGAGGAAATAAGCTGAGAGAGAAAATGCAGGAGGAGTGGGACAAAATGCCAATCTCTTACAACTGCTTGTGCTAGCCGCTTAGTCATGTCTGACTCTTTGCGACCTCATGGACTGCAGCCCACCAGGTTCCTCTGTCCCTGGGATTCTCCAGGCAAGAATACTGTAGCGGGTCACCATTCCCGTCTCCAGGGAATCTTCCTGACCCAGAGCCTGAACCTGGATCGCCCACATTGCAAGCAGATTCTGTACCATTCAAGCCACTAGGCTCTTCACAACTGACAAAGGGCCCACAGGTCTGTTTTCTTTATTATTATTATTTTAATTGACTTATTTATTTAATTTATTTGATTGTGCCAGGTCTTAACCGCAGCATGTGGAATCCAATTCTCTGACCAGGGATCAAACCCCGGCCCCCTGCATTGGGAGCGAAGAGTCTTAGCCACTGGCCCGTCACAGAAGTCCCAGGCCTGTTCTCTTGACTGGATTCATCGGTATTAATCCCCCGAATTAAGAACTGTGAGTTCTGTGGTTAAGCTGGATGAGACGGGAACACAGAGCACTGTGCTCTCCTGCACCTCCCTTCTCTGTCCCCTTGGTCCAGCTCCAGCCTCGTCACTCCAGCAAGCTGCCCTCCCCAAATCACCAGGGCTTTTACAGACGAGAAACCAAGGGCCACAGAGTAAAGCATCTTCTTTGACTAAGGCTGCCCAGCTGGGGGTGGGGGGTGGATGCTAATGCTGAGGAGCTTTTGGTTCCTCACTCTAGGTCTTGTTACAACCTAATATTTTCCTTTCTTTACATATTTGCAAGACTATCTTTTTTTCTTTTTTTTTGGCTGTGCCACTGGAATTATATGACTTTAATTCTCTGACCAGGGATTGAACCCATGCCCTCAGTTGTGAAAGTACAGAGTCCTACCCACTGGACTGTTAGAGAATTCTCGGCAGGACTGTTGTATGGATGAGACACCACCCTATCTGGGCAGCTGGAAAATCTGGACTCATTGGGAGAAAAGGCCAGCAGAGGGTGGAGCTGGCATGAGGAGGTAGGGCCAGAGGCAAGTTTCAACTGTTTTATCTCACCAAGAAAATTCTCCTGACTTCCTTATTTCAGTGGTGTCATGCTTTAAGTCATCAGGCCTGAGATATTTTAAAAGCCAGCTTTATTGAGGTATAGTATTTGCACAATAACATGCATCCCCTTTCTGTGTGCAGTTCCACGAGTGTTGGCCAATGTTTACACCCAGGCATCCACTGCCACCATATTCAGATATAGAACACTGACATCACTCCACACTTCCTTGTGTTCACGGATCTCCTCTCTGCCACTGAAGATGTGATTTGCCATTTCTAGAGCTTCTGTAAGTAGAATCCTGCATAAAGTACTCTTTCATGGCTGGCTTTACTCTCCCAGCATGTTTTGAGACTCATACAGACCCTGTATGTTCATTTTGTTTCTGACTGCATTCCGTTGTGTTTTTCTAATCTGTTTATTCATTTATTTCTTGGTAGACATTTAGGTTGTTCCCAGTTTTTAGACAACATGAGTGAAGCTGTCATGAACATTCCTTGTTTAAGATTTTGCGTGGACATGCACTTCCATTTCTCTTAGGTAGGTACCGAGGAGACAAATGATAACAGCTAGCCTTTAAGGAAAATGCCAAACTACTTTCCAAGGAGATTTTTTACATTTCCATTAGCAATGTGTAAGAATCTTGGGTTACTCCACATCCATACTGATGATGCGTAATGTTGGTCTTCCCTCCCCCATTCCGGCCCGCTTTTATTTATTTGGTTTTCGCCATGCTGCACTGGCATGTGGCATCTTAGTTCCCAGACCAGGAATTGAATCTGCCTCGACCGCCCCCCACTCCACCCCGGCAGCCCCTGCCCTCTGCCCTGCCCATCCCCTGCCAGTGGACTGTCTCTTATACACATCTAGATGTGTATAAGAGACAGCCCCACTCCAGTACTCCTNATCTGCCTCGACCGCCCCCCACTCCACCCCGGCAGCCCCTGCCCTCTGCCCTGCCCATCCCCTGCCAGTGGAAGTTCAAAAGTCCCCAGTCTTTTTAGCATTAGCTCTTTTATTGAATGTGCACTGGTATCTTTCCATTTTGATTTTAATTTGGACTTTCTTGGTGACTAATGATGTTGAGTATCTTTTTGTGGGCTTATTGGTTATTTTTATGTCTTCTTTTGTGGCGTGTCTACTCACATTTTTTTTTGGCTCAGTTTTTATCGGGCATTGTTTTATTATTGAGTTGTAGAAATTTTTAAAAACATTATCTGAACACTAATCTTTTTTCAAATATATATACTGTATTTTCTCTCACTCTGTGGCTTGCACTTTCATTAAAAAAAAAACAATCTTTAGAAGAGCAGGAGTTAAAATGTTTCTTTTCTTTTGCCAAGTGGATTCTCAAGATTTTATTTTCACATTTTCTTTCGGTGCTTAAGAAGTGGGAAGGCTATCGATTTTTTCACATACGATGCCCTGGTCCCCAGTCTTCCTCTGGCCAAGTCCCTTTTGCTGTAAGTGCTTCACCACACTGTGTGGGAGGGATCCATCTGTCCCCCTGACTCTCTCCCAGTCAGTAATGCCAGCTAGGAAGTGCCTTGGCCCGGACATCTTGGCTGCGGAGGAGAGGGACCAAAGATGAGTCCTGGGTCAGCAGGGTAGGCTCCTTCCCTGCTGGGGCCCTAGCTTTGCAACATCTGACGCTGTGAATCAAAATAGAAACATCCTCTTTTTTCCTCTGTAGCTCTTGTGCTGATTTTGTAATCTTATCTTGGTGGGTTTATATATCTGTCTTCCCCCCTTGACTGTCTCTGAGGGCGGGGACCTTGTCTATTTTTAGTTTTATTTATTTGGCCGTACCAGGTCTTAGCTGCAACGCGTGGGATCTTCTCTCTTCATTGCGGTAAATGGACTCTCTAGTGCAGCATGTGGGATCTAGTCCTCTGACCAGGGATCAAACTCCGGCCCCCTGCACTGGGAGTGCAAAGTCTTAGACAGTGGACAACCAGGGAAGCCCTCCTTGTCTGTTTTAATGCCCAAGGATTTGCAGAATAGCAGCAAGGTTCACAGCCCTGCTTGTCTAGCACTGTGGTAAGCAGGCTGACGGTTCCCATTCTCAAAGTCCACAAGGAGTTCTGACTTGTGACTGAGAAAGGTGCCTCATGGTTGTCTGTCCTTAGACCAGGGCACACATGCTTGTCATGTATAAGCAGGAGTCATGGAGAATCCCACCTCTTGGCCGTGTGCCTGGGGTCCTTTCCTTGGGAAACATTGATTTTCATCTTTCCCCTTTTCCCCGTGTGGGTCCCCTGTTGGTCTGTTAGGTGATGAAGGGTCTCATCACACCTATTTGCTCTTTCCCCCTGTCCTCTGTCCCCACTCTTCTTTCCATCTTTCTTCTGGGGTCTTTTCCTGCCTGCAGCAACTCCTTGCTTCCCTCTTTCCAGCTATAAGATGTGAGGAAGACCTCAAAGACTCACCAGTAGACAAATTCATTTGCGAAGACAATACATGTAAGCATGGATGACTATGTGTACAAATTCCAAAAGGATTATTCATTCTTTTCAAAGCAACCAATTAAACAGCAGTCCTTGCGTGTATTATTAACTTCCTTAAAATTTATTGCCATCTGTTACAGTGCAAATGTCAGCCTGAAATTTCACATCAAGTGTGCAGGGCTGAGACTTAGACTTTCTGGGTGGGTTAACCTCAAGGAGTTCCAAAGAACTTCAGAAATGGAAAGTGAAGGCACATCTAAGGAATTTTTACATAACCCTGGAGGAGTTTTTAATTTTGATGAAGTTTCATTTTATCTTTTTTTTTCTTTTAAGATTTGTGCTTTTTGTATCCCATTGAAAAAAATTTTGCCGACTTAGTTCAAAATTATCCATGTCTTGTTTTAGAGTGAATGATCTATTTCAGATTAATTTTTTTTGTGAATTCTGGGAGGTTGGCTTTTCATTTTGTTGATTGTTTCTTTTGTTTACAGAAACTTTTTAGTCTGATGTAGTTCCCCTTGTTTATTTTTGCGTTTGTTTGCTGTGCTTTTGGTGCCATATCCAATAAAGCGTTGACAAGACCCATATCAAGGAGATTTTCCTCTGCATTCTTCTAGGAGTTTTGTGGTTTCAGGCCTTACATTTAAGTCTTTAAATTATTTTGGGTTACTTTTTGTGTATTATAAAAGTCCAATTGCATTCTTTTACATGTAGGTATCTAGTTTTTTTTTTTTTAAACATCATTTACTGCATAGACTATTTTCCCCCATTGTTGTTCTTGGCCCCTTGGTCATGAATTTGTTGACCATATATGTGTGAGTTTATTTCTGGGCTCTCTATTTTGTTTCATTGATTTATGTGACTACTTTTATGCAAGTACCACACTGTTTTATCTGTATAGCTTTGTAATATAGTTTTGAAGTCAGGACGTGTGATACTTCCAGATTTGTTCTGCTTTCTATAGATTGCTTTGTCTATTCAGGGTCTTTTATGGTTTTCTCATGCATTTGGGGATTTTTTTTTTGTGTGTGAAAAATGCCCTTGGAATATTGATAGGGATTGCATTGACCGTAGATTGCTTTGGGTGGTATGGACATTTTATCAATATTAATTCTTCCAATTCATGAACATAGAATATTTTTCTATTTATTGTATCTTCTTCAGTTTCTTTTATTAATGTCTTACAGTTTTCAGTGTATAGGTCTTTCAAATCCTTGATTAAATTTCTTCCATATATTTATTCTTTGATGAAGTTATAAATGGGATTATTTTCTTAATTCCTCTTTCTCATGGTTTTTTGTTAGTATATAGAAACACAACTGATTTTTAAAATATTAATTTTGTATCATGCAACTTTACTGAATTCATTTATTAACTCCAACAATTTTTAAGTGAAGTCTTTAGGGTTTTCTGTCATATCATCTACAAATAAAGACAGTTTCATTTCTTCCTTTTTCATTTTGATGCCTTTTATTTATTTATTTTTATTTTTTATAGCCTACTTGTTCTGGCTAGGACTTACACTACTATGTTGAATAAAAGTGGTGAGAGTGGGCAACCCCATTTTATTCTTGATTTTAGAGGTAAGATTTTGAACATTTTCATTATTGAGTGTGATGTTAGCTATGGGCTTATCATATTGGCCTTTAATATGTTAAGGCACATTCATTCCATCTGTACTCAGTTTGTTGAGCTTTTTTTTTTTTAATATCATAAATGGATATTGAATTTCATCAAATACTTTTTGTGCATCTATTGAGATGATCATGTGATTCTGCTTTCTTACCATATTAGTTATACTTCTTTTTCAATAATTTGTAGTGATTACCCTAGAGTTTGCAATATACATTTCAGTCAGCCCAACTCTACTTTCAAATAACAATTTATCACCTCACAGTAGTATAAGTACTTAATAATAAATTAATCTTAATTTCTCTCTTCCCTTCCTTGTATGATTGCTTTCATTCATTTCACTTATGACTAAGCATACATAGCATGTGTATCTTAGATATATGTAAACATCCATAATTGAATACACTTTTGCTATTATTATTTTGAATTTTTCATAAATCAATTAAATAAGAAAAATGATTTAAAAATTACCTTCACTAATCCCTTCTTTGATGCTCTTTCTTACTTTATGCAGATTTGAGTTTCTGACATATAGTATTTCCCTTTTCTCAAAAGAATTTCTTTTTAATATTTCTTGCAAAGCATGTCAACTGTCAACAAATCCTCTTAATTTTTGTTTGTCTGAGAAAGTCTTTATTTTCCCTTCACTTTTGAAGAATAGTTTTGCAGGGTACACAATTCTAGGTCTAGATTTTTTTTTTCTGTCAACACTTAGCATTTCACTTCACTCTTTTCTTGGTTGCCTGCTTTCTGAGGAGAAGTTGGATGTAATGATTATCTTTGTAAGGTAAGATTCCCCCTTACCCCCAGGTTCTTTTATCTTTGATTTTCTGTAGTTTGAAAATGATATGTNACCAGGGATGTCCCTTAGATATTTTTTATGTGGTTGTTTTAGTATTTAAAATTAAATGAACAAAAGTAACATTGCAGACTTATGTACAATATAAGAATCTTACAACGCTATATTTCCATCTTCTCCTCCCATTCTTTGCACAGATATTTTACCTCTATA
Source organism: Neotragus pygmaeus (assembly GCA_006410875.1). NCBI lineage: Eukaryota > Metazoa > Chordata > Mammalia > Artiodactyla > Bovidae > Neotragus > Neotragus pygmaeus. Next base: position 1,446,287 of record SJYV01045352.1, on the reverse strand, counting down.
TATGTTATAAATCCCCAAATATATTGTTATTTTTGGTTCAAACAAATTACCTTTAAAGAAATTTTAAAAATGAGAAAAAAGCCTTTAATGTGTACCATTTCTGTTTCTATTGTATGGTTTCAACTTCATTGTTCTTTTGTTCTGCAGTGTCTAGTATGCACTTATTTCCATCCAGTGAAGTTTTTTCTTCTTGGGATTTGTATTTTTCATGTTTGGTAGGTCCATTTGATTCTTTTCTTATAATTTCCCCTCAGTTCTCACAATGTTAATGTTTTTCTTTAACTAGTTAAGCACTCTGAATGTATTTTCAAGAATTGTTTTAGGAACTTGTTAAATATGTAATTTTTGTCATTTATACAAATGTTTATATTGATTTTTTTTCCTTCCTGTATGGACCACATTTCTATAGATGTCTAGTAATTTTTTACTGAATGCTAGATGTTGCATATTATGCATTGAGGGGTGCATTTTCTGTAATCTCTTAAGGAGTTTTGGACTTTTTTTCTGGAAGGCAGTTAAGTTACTCCAGGCTAGCTTGATTCTTTTGATGCTTGTTTTTAAACTATTTAAGGGTGACTTAAGAGTGACCTTTCCTCCAGGATTAGTTTAGCTCCACTGCTAAGATACCTTTTTTTTTTTTTTTTGGCCTTCTACTATTTCTTTGGAAGGCATGATGCTAAAGCTGAAAAGACTCTGATGCTGGGAGGGATTGGGGGCAGGAGGAGAAGGGGACGACCGAGGATGAGATGGCTGGATGGCATTGGTGACTCAATGGACGTGAGTCTGAGTGAACTCTGGGAGTTGGTGATGGACAGGGAGGCCTGGTGTGCTGTGATTCATGGGGTCGCAAAGAGTTGGACACGACTGAGCGACAGAACTGAACTGAACTGAAAGATTCTGTGATTCAGTAAGGTCTCTCCACTATAGCTGGTGAGAACTTGAATGATTCCAGGTCCAAAGTGAGCTCTGCAAATTATTTAGCCTATAGCTCTTTAATAATTATTCTTTCCCCAGAGTTTATCCTTTGCCCAGCTTTATTGAGTTGTACCATATATAGGTTGTTATTTGAACAAAGAATCAAGGGAATCTCTGTGCAGGTATTTAGAACTCATTTTGTGATAGTTTCCTCTTTCTTGACATTCTGCCCTATGAATTTTAGATAACTCAGCTCCCTCAAATGCTGATCTCTGACTCCTCAATTCAATAATACCCTCTGTTTTCTATTTAGGTTCCCCTTCCCTTCACCACAATCTGGAAATTGACTCCAGACAGGAAGTTAGGGTGATCATGGAATTTACTTTGTTTAGTTCCCTTCTCTCAGGGATCACAGTGTTTTATTGCCTGTTGTCCAATATCTGAAAATATATTTTGTATAGTTTCCCAATTGTTTGTGATGAGAGGTTAGTCTAGACTGTTATTCCCTCACAACTGGAAGTAGAAATGGGGCTGGCATTTTTTTATTGTGTACTACCATCCTTCTGGCTAAGCCCTTCATTACTCTCTTCCTGATTATTCTAAAAGCTGCCTCCTTTTAACCCACCAACCCATCTGTTCAGGGCATTCATGTTTATTTTTATTTATTTATTTCTTGTTTCCTTTTGTTATTCCCTTGCTTAAAAATATTTAGTGACTCCTGGAGTGAATATATGATGTTTTCCCTGCTCTTATGTTCTTTCTTTTGGAAACCATCTTCCCCCACGACATTCTAATGGAAGTCTACCTCTCTATCCTTTACTCCATTCCTACTTACCCACCCTGGTTGGCTAGTCTTGGTCCCTCATTTCATAGCAATAGCAATTGTTCCAGAGGTAGATAGTGTCAATCATGGTCTTCTTTGGGACTGATACATTGATATGAGATAAAGGGATGCTTTTTTGTCTAAGTGTGTTAGGCTGGGAGAATGTAAATTTGGGACTGTTAAGGACCATCTTTGGAGAGGGCGATGGCATCCCACTCCAGTACTCTTGCCTGGAAAATCCCATGGGCAGAGGAGCCTTGGTAGGCTGCAGTCTATGAGGTCGCTAAGAGTCAGATATGACTAAGTGACTTCACTTTCACTTTTCACTTTCATGCATTGGAGAAGGAAATGGCAACCCACTCCAGTGTTCTTGCCTGGAGAATCCCAGGGATGGGGGAGCCTGGTGGGCTGTCATCGATGGGGTCACACAGGGTCGGACACAACTGAAGCGACTTAGCAGCAGCAGCAAGGACCATCTTCCTTTGCCTAATGGAGAAAGATTTACTGCTGTAGGGGCAAATGAAATCAGCCCGATAGGTGAAGAACAAAGAGACAGAGATAAAGATAGAGAAGATGCAAGACAGAGCATTAAGTTCCTTGATTCATGTGTGCATGAAGGTGGCAAATCCCTACACTAACCAGTTCATTGAAATAATTAGTTTCCTTTTGGTTAATCGAGTTTGATTGAAATTCTCTTACTTATATCTGAAAGAATTTCATTTAGGACAGTTTCCCCTTTGTTTTTATAACAGAATATAGCTTTACAAAAGCTACTCACTAACCCCAGGAGATTTCCCTACTTTTGGTACTTTGCACTGACCTGAGGTGTGCCGTTCTTTGCTTATCAAAATGTTGGGCAGAGCAGCTCTGTGGTCCTATGGAAAGAGCTTAGGCTCAGAGTCAGAGAGACCGGCTTTATGCTTTTTTGCTTCCTATTGACTGTGCGATATGAAAGGTCAGTGTATATATTTCACTTCCTTCTTCAATAAAGAGTGGGGAAAGCAGGAAGCCCCATGGTATTCATAAAAATTAGACTTATCCACGGATAACTGAAAACTGAAGACAAGAATACTTTGAAGAGATATTATAGAAGCTTCTTTCTCATGTATCAGTAAATTAAATCTGGTGGTAAACATGCAGGCTTCACAAAGTCAGGAGGGAGTCACTTCTTACCCTCTTTTCCTCCACCATTATAACATGTGGCTTCAATTCTGAAAGTAGTCCTGTCTTTATTGAAGTCAGCTGGACCTATGATTCAGACTCCATATGTTATTCCCACCCAGGTACCAGGAGAAATGGTTTGAGGGAAAGGACAGGCATGTCTCTAAGTTGGAATTCCCCCCCCCCCCAAACANTGAAAGTAGTCCTGTCTTTATTGAAGTCAGCTGGACCTATGATTCAGACTCCATATGTTATTCCCACCCAGGTACCAGGAGAAATGGTTTGAGGGAAAGGACAGGCATGTCTCTAAGTTGGAATTTCCCCCCCCCCCCTCAGAAGGGAGCTTTTCCTTGCTACCATTATTCACCTCTGTTAGCAGAATCTGTCAAAATAGAAAGTTGAAAGCTCTCAGAATCTTCAGTAAAGAGGAAGAGAGAGCAATAGCAATGCAAGATGGCAGCCACCATGAGCTCGGACTATGCAAACTGAATATACAGCCTTAAAATAGAATCTGGACACAAATACCCAAAGCACTATCCCTTTTGTAAGATTTATAGCAAAAATATGAATGGAGTTAATATTTCTAATGGAGTGGTGGACCCAAGAATCATATCCCTGCTAGCAAAATGGTAGAATTCATATAGCATCAAAGTTGTCCTGCAAGAGCCTCGGTGTCTAATGATATCTAAAGAAAATGTGAAACTCCCTCAGCCCCTTGAAGGACAGTGTTACAGCAATTAATCAAAAAGAAAAACCACAGGCCCTCTACAACCCCTATTTGATTTAAGCAGTCTTCATTTTCCACAGGTGGTGCTAGTGGAAAAGAATCCACCTGCCAATGCAGGAGATGCAAGAGATGCGGGTTTGATGCCTGGGTTGGGAAGATCCCCTGGAGGAGGAAATGGCAACCCACTCCAGTATTCTTGCCTGGAAAATTCCATGGACAGAAGAGCCTGATGGGCTACAGTTCATAGGGTTGCAAAAAGTCAGACATGACTGAGTGACTGAGCATACACATTTTCCATAGTAGTAAATTTTCTAGACAAGTCTTATAGACCTCAAAGTACTGGAAAGAATTCCTCTGTCCATGGCATTCTCCAGGCAAGAATACTGGAGTGGGCTGCCATTTCCTTCTCCAGGGATCGTCCTGACCCAGGGATTGAACCTGGATCTCCTGCACTGCAGGCAGATTCTTTACCATCTAAGCCACCAGGGAAGCCCATTGGAAAGGAAACCCCCATTCAAAGGCAGTTTATCTTAAGTTACTGCAAACGGTGCTAATTTTTGTTGATTTGAAATACCTAAGTTGTGCTATAATGTATCATCCTGTCAAGTGTAACCACTTTCCACATAGTTGAACTTCTGGGATCAAGAAAGTATATTTATATTGATTCTCATTATAACTGGGGGGCACATCTGACTCAACCGTGAAAAGACACATGACATAATCACCTTGCTGTTGATTACCTGGCCTAGGGTCTCTGCCTTCTCTCCCTTCCCTTCCTCTACTTCCTTCCCTCCCTGCAACAGCCCTCCAGCTTGGGGTGGCTTGTTAGAGTAGATGTGAAGATTTCAGGTCATAGCCTGTGCGACTACTGCTGGTTGTGTGGGGGTGCTTCTTCTGCATCCCTGGTTTCTTTCTTTGTCTTAAATGATGCTCCTCCTTCCAAACCATCATCCTTTTCCCCACTCTCTACTATCAACCTTGGGCAAAGCATAGATTGTTACCCCCTCTGCTCCCTTCAGGAATTCCTAGCTTTCCCCATATCTCCTCCTCCAACTTTTATGAGAGGTGTGACTTCTCCTTCCTCCTTCTCAAATTCCCTTTTGGCAATGTCACCACCCAGCACTTTTCATGACACCTCCTTGCTTTGGATGGACGCCATCAGGTAAGGTTGGAAAGAGTCTCTGACCTCCCTCATTTAGTTTTGGAACCACATTTATTTACTTTCCACCAGCCTGGGAAATGAATATTAGGTTCTCAGCCCTGCCACCCTCTGCTGTGATCATCAGCTGATGCAGTTATTTTTTTTAGCTCAGGTTTTTATAAAGTGAGAAGAATAGTCACCTGGGTTACTCAGACCTGCCAGATCTCAAAGTCCTTGGTGGTTAAACTTGAAGAAAGGCCACAGAAGACACTTGTAAGCATGCATGATCCCTCTGAATGTGTTGTTTTCTTTTCCAGTAATGGCTTTTGCTTTTAAAAATTGAAGATGTTTTAGACAGGGCTCTTGTATGGTCATACTTGCAATCCATTTGGGTCTAGTTTGGAATCTGACAACTGGAACAGAAAGAGCCTTGAATTCAGTGTGTACTTTCGTTTTGGTGCTGATGCTTCTCACGGTCCTCAGCATAGATGAAAGAAGAACTCAGCGTGCATGTTGGATCCCTGAAATTCCTGGTAAAGTGCTGTGTTTTTCAATTTTCTGTTTAGGGCCATGAAATGCTAAAATGTGGATGCATATCGAAATAAAAGCAATTTGTTGTGTTCTAAGGTTGTTTTTTTTTTTTAAATTTAGTATTTGTGTAAAATTACCTTTTGAAGGAGCAACTATCAAGTCTGAAAAGCAACTGACGTTTCCATGAACCTTTTTCTGGGAAAAAACCTTAGTTCTAGGGATTTAACATCCTATAAGTAAAGATGAACATAACAGTATTCCATAAGCAATCTTTTTATTGTCAGACCATTACCTGATTTTAATGTAATAAAAAAATGTGCACTAATACATATTTTTAAATAAAAGAGGAGGAGATAGGATCCAAGACTATGTGGACCTATGATGAGTTACAAGTTTTTTTTTTTTTTTTTTTATCAGCTCAGGAAAGTAGTGCTTTGCTTAAAATGGTTAGGCTTGATTACGTTTGTGCGGATGGCAAGGAAAGCGAAGATACAGAGAAGCTAAGTAATTTGGGGACACTAGGACTATGGGCAAAGGAAAGGTCAAAGTTCACATGGCTGTCTGGAGTCTCCAGGGCCCCCTTCCCATCATCTTCCGTGATTCTCATAGTGCCACCATGTTATAGCCTTTTCCCCCTGTATGTTTCTTATTCCTAGGCTTATTCTCTACCCCTCAAGTCACTACCTCCTCTAATATATCTTCATGTTACAACAAAAATGTCTTCCAAGAATACAAATTTTATTATGTTGCTTCTCTTTTTTTTGGTGATATCCACTTTTTTTCCCCCTCTCCTGGCTGCTATATTTTGATTGCTAGGACCTATCTCTTCAGGAGTCAGGATCCCTAGGATCCTAGAACAATGTAATTTAAGAAATTAAGACAGCCTTGGAACTTCCCTGGTGGCTGAGAATCCACCTTCCAATGCAGGGTTTGATCACTGGTCAGGGGACCAAGATCCCCACGTGCCACTGAGAAAGTAAGCCTGCTTGCTTTAACTACTGAGGCCATGCATCCTGAAGCCTGTGCTCCACAACTAGAGAGAGAGACCCCTGAGTGCCACGATGAAAGATCCCTCATGCCCCAACTAAGACCTGACACAGCCAAATAAATACATATATTTATATGTAAAGAAGTTAAAACAAACTAGACAGTTTGACTCCTAGGAGATTGATATTGATTATTGATACTCAACGTGCAGCATGTCTTTGAAATTAAGCCATGCTGCTTTCACACCTGAAGAGTCCAGATGGTCTGAGCTATGCTGTGCTAATAACCAACCCTGGGCCATGTGGGCTGGAAGGTGCTCCTCCACACAGACACCCAGGGAGCCAGAGTCACCACTTTCTTATAGCTGCGTCACCTGGACCCTGTGGTCCTGTCAGTCTCTAAGTGAAAAGAGAGCACTGGAGGGTACCTAGTGTGCCCCCGAAGTCAGAGGATATGCTACCTGAGGTTGGCACTGTGATAAATGTATAAATATTCATCTGTTTATTCATTCTGTCATATAGCCTAATGAGAGATAGTGTGAAGGTGAAGTTTGGCCAAGAAGACAGGGAAATCCAAATTCCACTTGTTCTCCCCCCCAAGAAAAGTAAAGTGGAAGTGAAGCCACTCAGTTGTGTCTGACTCTTTGTGACCCTATGGACTGTAGCCCACCAGGCTCGTCCATGGAATTTTCCAGGCAAGAATACTGGAGCGGGTTGCCATTTTCTTCTCCAGGGGATCTTCTTGACCCAGGGATCGAACTCACGTCGCCTGCATTGCAGGCAGATTCCTTACGGTCAGAGCCACCAGGAACCCTGGGGAAAATGAACAACAAAATGGGAACGGGCACTACCTCCCCGTGCAGAGGACTCCGGCAAGCTGACCTGGTTAACACAGGCCAGCCCGTTCGCACAGACACGGTGGAAATGGAGTGGAGTGTGGGGGTCTTGCTGTGCCTCTGTGGTCCCTCAGTGTGAAGACTGAAGGCTTAATTCTTTTTTTAAAAATTATTTATTTATTTTTGGCTGCACTGGGTCTTCACTGGTTTGCGCAGGCTTTCTCCAGTTGCAGTAAGCAGGGGCTGCTCTCTAGCTGAGATGCATGGGCTACTCATTTGTGGTGGCGTCTCTTGTGGAGCGTGGACCCTGGGTGCATGGGCTTCGGTAGCTGCTGCGTGTGGGCTCACTAGCTTAGTCACCACGAGGCATGTAGGATCTCCCCAGAACAGGGATCGAACTGCTGTCCCCTGCATTGGCAGGCAGATTCTCAACCACTGTACCACCAGGGAAGCCTGCTCAGTTCTTAACATCAAGAAGAAAGGCTGCCCCATCCCCTCCATCCAGAGCAGTGTAGAAAGAAAACACTAGTTTCCAGGGCCTGGCACCAGGCTGACCTAGTCCTGTGTCAGGGCTGGTGCCATGTGGGATGGTGAGGAGGAGGTGAGCTGGCAGGAGATGAGGAGGGGGCTGGGTACCACCACCGGCCTCCTTACCCCCTCACCTCCTAATACAGAGTGTCTCCACTCTTCAGTCCAATAGTGATCACAGATCTGACCAGTCCATGGAGATCCCTCCTTCCTGGGCAAGTGAAGAAGAGGATCAAAGAGGAGATGGATCTTGAATATTAATTAATTCAAGACAACATACTAGTCAATTAAATTAAAAATTGTGTTGAACAGCACCCATGGGTCAGACATTCCTCCCAGTTGTAATATCAGAACTAGGGTCAAATAAGAAATATCTAATTATCTAGGTTGCTTCCGTGTCCTGGCTATTATAAACAGTGCTGCGATGAACACTGGGGTACATGTGTCTCTTTCAATTCTGGTTTCCTCAGTGTGTATCCCCAGTAGTGGGATTGCTGGGTCATAAGGCAGTTCTATTTCCAGTTTTTTAAGGAATCTCCACACTGTTCTCCATAGTGGCTGTTTGCATCCCCACCAACAGTGTAAGAGGGTTCTCTTTTCTCCACACCCTCTCCAGCATTTATTGCTTGTAGACTTTTGGATCACAGCCATTCTGACTGGTGTGAAATGGTACAGAATGCCTGGGGCTGGTGCACTGGGATGACCCAGAGAGATGGTACTGGGAGGGAGGTGGAAGGGGGGTTCAGAATTGGGAACATGTGTACACCTGTGGCGGATTCATATTGATGTATGGCAAAACCAATACAGTATTGTAAAGTAAAATAAAGTAAAAAAAATAAAAGAAATATCTAATTATATAATAGGCCACACTGTTAATTTTCCTAATAAATATGCATATTTTCACAATTAAATTTGCTTTGCTGCCACTCACTGAAGTTCAGAGGTGATAACATCAATGATGCTAGGTAGCAGTCAGTTCAGTTCAGTCACTCAGTTTCGACTCTNCAGAATGCCTGGGGCTGGTGCACTGGGATGACCCAGAGAGATGGTACTGGGAGGGAGGTGGAAGGGGGGTTCAGAATTGGGAACATGTGTACACCTGTGGCGGATTCATATTGATGTATGGCAAAACCAATACAATATTGTAAAGTAAAATAAAGTAAAAAAAATAAATAAAAGAAATATCTAATTATATAATAGGCCACACTGTTAATTTTCCTAATAAATATGCATATTTTCACAATTAAATTTGCTTTGCTGCCACTCACTGAAGTTCAGAGGTGATAACATCAATGATGCTAGGTAGCAGTCAGTTCAGTTCAGTCACTCAGTTTCGACTCTGCCACCCCGTGGACTGCAGCATGCCAGGCTTCCCTGTCCATCACCAACTCCTGGAGCTTGCTTAAACTCATGTCCATCAAGTCAGTGATGCCATCCAACCATCCCATTCTCTGTCATCCCACTCAGGGTCTTTCCCAGAATCAGGGTCTTTGCCAATAAGTCAGTTCTTCACATTAGGTGGCCAAAGTATGGGAGCTTCAGCTTCAGCATCAGTCCTTCCAATGAGTATTAAGGACTGATTGCCTTTAGGACTGACTGGCTCGATCTCCTTGCTGTCTAAGGGACTGTCAAGAGTCTTATCCAATACCACAGTTCAAAAACATCAATTCTTTGGCACTCAGCTTTCTTTACGGTGCAACTTTCACATCCATACGTGATTATTGCAAAAACCAGTTTTGATTAGATGGACCTTTGTTGGCAAAGTAATGTCTCTGTTTTTTTAATATTGCTGTCTAGGTTTTCCATAGTTTTTATTCCAAGGAGCAAGTGTCTTTTAATTTCATGGATACAGTCACAATCTGCAGTGATTTTGGAGCCCAAGAAAATAAAGTCTGTCACTGTTTACATTGTTTCCCCATCTCTTTGCCATGAAGTGATGGGACCAGATACCATGATCTTTCGAATGTTCAGTTTTAAGCCAAGTTTTCACTCTCCTTTCACCTTCATCAAGGGGCTCTTTAGTTCCTCTTCACTTTCTGTCATAAGGGTGGTGTTATCTGCATATCTGAGGTGATTGATATTCTGCCAGCAATCTTGATTCCAACTTGTGCTTCATCCAGCCCTGCCTTTTGCATGATGTACTCTGCATATAAGTTAATTAAGCAGGGTGACAATATACAGCCTTGAAGTACTCCTTTCTTAGTTTGGAAGTTTCTAGTCCATTGTTCCATGTCCGGTTCTAACTGTTGCTTCTTGACCTGCATACAGATTTCTCAGGAGGCAGGTAAGGTGGTCTCGTATTCCCATCTCTTTCAGAATTTCCCACAGGTTATTGTGATCCACACAATCAAANTTTGGAAGTTTCTAGTCCATTGTTCCATGTCCGGTTCTAACTGTTGCTTCTTGACCTGCATACAGATTTCTCAGGAGGCAGGTAAGGTGGTCTCGTATTCCCATCTCTTTCAGAATTTCCCACAGGTTATTGTGATCCACACAATCAAAGGCTTTGGTGTTGTCAGAGAAGCAGATGTTTTTCTGGAATTCCATTGCTTTTTCTATGATCCAGTGGATGTTGGCAATTTGATCTCTGGTTCCTCCGCCTTTAAAATCCAGCTTTAACATCTGGAAGTTTTCGGTTCATGTACATCGAAGCTCAGCTTGGAGCATTGAGCATTACTTTACTAGCGTGTGAGATGAGTGCAGTTGTACGTGTAGCAGTGGGCACTGCTTATTCAGTGTTGACTCTGTGCCAGTCACAGTGCTAAGTGCAACACACCAGTGAATTCTCACAACAGACCAAAAGCCAAGGATGTTACTGCACTGCAGTTTGTAGGTAGGTGGACTGGAGTTTACAGAGGTGAAGCAGCTCACCTAAAGACACACAGCAAGTGATAGACAGGGCCAGACTCAAATTAGGGTTTACAGTTCTAGTTCCTTCCCTCGCCCCCCCGAGAAAAACACAATTTTAACTTTCAATAGTAAGAATTTTAATAATCATACTCACAATCCTACTAATTCTACTACTAACATTGCACAAATTTATATGCCAGATACCATTCTAAATACTTTACAGGGACTTCCCTGCTGGTCCGGTGGCTAAGACGCTGCACTCCCAATGCAGGGGGCCTGTGTTTGATCCCTGGTCTGGGAGCTAGATCCCATATGCCGCAACTAAAGATCCCACATGCCAAAAGGAGAACCGAAGGCCCTGCCAATTAGATCCAGCGCAGCCGAAGAGATAATAAAAATACCTTACATATTTCTACTAGTTGAATCTTCATAACCACCTGTGACGCAGGTGCTATTGTTATCCCCACTCTTCGGATGAGGCAGCTGGGCTGGAAGTTTTGAATCTAGTAAGTGGATCCTGGCTTAAATTGCCCAAACTGTCTGGATAATAATGATGGCATCTTGCAATTATAGCAATTACATGTATAAACAAATATGTCTCTGTGTGTGTGTGTGTATTTATTTTAAAATATTTATTTATTGTCTTTTTGGCTGCATCGGGCTTTACTTCAGCATGTGGGCTCAGAGCACGTGGGCTCTGTAGTTGCGTGGAGCAGGCTTAGCTGCCCCCTGGCATGTGGGATCTTAGTTCCCCAGCTAGGGATTGACCCCACATCCCCTGAATTAGAAGGCAGATTCTTAACCACTGAGCCACCAGGGAAGCCCCTGGGTATACTTAACAGTTACACACAAGGCCTGCAGTGCTGAAGTTGCAGGAGAACAAGGCAGATTGCATGGTGGGCTTCTGGAATTCACCTTCCAGCTACAGTGTGCGTCACAGGGCTACACACATGAATGGGAGCTCAGTGAGTCAGAAATCCTTTTTGTTGTTGTTTCCTCATGTTTCCAATGCTGCTGGAACAGTGCTTGTCATATGGAGGGTCCTCAGTGGCTTGGTGTCTCTTCTGCTGTTCCTTTATGTAGGTAGCACTGGGCTGGCAGGTAGAATACTCTGCTCTGACTTACCTTATTAGATGGGTGAACTCAATCAGTTCTTTCAGCCTCTGTGAGCCTCAGTCTCCACCCCTGGGGGGTGAGGATTTGATGCTAGTGGGCTGGAGAGAGCTATGTAAACCCTCAGATGCATTGTTTGATTAAAAGCGCTGGCTCATTAGGATGCTTTGGTATAGTGATGAGGACCTTACAAAGATGGCTGCAGAATGAGATTTTACCAAGAGGATACATGTGGCAAAAAAGAGATAAGACTTGGACGTATCCTGGGAGCTATCAGAGAGTCAGAGTGAGGCATAGGTCAAAAACTGGAAGGCTCCGAGGCCTTTGCAGCAGCGAGGTTCTATTTGGCTCCTTCATTGGAGTTTGCAGATACGCCACCTTAAGGTAATGTAACATCTCATAATATTTGCTTTTACCATTCCTGCCATCACTGACATCATTCTTTTCTGGCCCCTGAGTCGCTGTCCCTCCCCTCCCAACATCCCGGCAGATATTTTTCTCCTCTGGATGACTTTTGCTTTTGCATAAATTCAGAAGCCCCTGCTACTTCGGGTCATCCCTGCAATGTGTACCCTTAGGAACTAGGCTCTGATCACCAAATAGTCCTGATCGAATTCCTGAGGGGTAGGATCTGACAGGCTCCACTGTCTCCATTTCCTCTCTGTTAGCAGAGCTTTTCCCTCCGGGACACTGCATGGGTCAGGGTCTCACCCTGGTTCAATCCCCTGTGGCTGAGGGATGGGGCCGAGTCGTCTCTGTACTGTCGTGGGTCAATCACTTTTGGGCGACCCAGCCACCATCTTGTGAGGACACTCAAGCAGCCCTGTGAAGAGGTCCATTTATTGAGGAGCTGAGCCTCCTGCTGACAGCCAGCACCAGCTGTTCACCAGACTGCAGTCAAGCCTTCCCTCAGCTTACCCCCCACTGAAATCTTGACGGCAACTTCCTAAGAGACCTTGAGCCATAATTGCCCAGCTAAGCCACTTCTTGAATTTCTTGCTCACAGAAACTGTGAGAGGTAATAAAATTTGACTGTTGCTTTAGGCCACTAAGTTTTGTAGGACTTTGTTCTTAACTAATATTGACTGAGTCTTAAGGAAAATAGGCGTGTCCAAACAAGACAGCAGGTTAAGTTATTACAAGGCCTTTGAGTCTCCAAAAATAGGAGGAAGTGATGCTCCTTTCACTGAAAAAGAGGCTCAGAAAGACCTCGGGTTTTAAGATCTTGAACTTCATCTGGGTCCGCCCAGATATCCCTGTATTAAGTCCAGGGTCCCACTCATTTCCAATCAATGCCTGAACTTTTACATATGAGACTTGGTAAACCTGAGAATTAAACCAAGTTGTAATTCTACAACTCATACAGCTAAGTTTGGGTTTGCTTTTTGTTGAGGCAAGACCTGCAGCTGCAAAAAATAAGAGTTTCTTTTAGGGCTACCATCAAGGCTTTCTAGTTCTCTGACCACAACTTAAGCTGAATGTTTAAAGCCCCGAGTTTGTCATTTTCTTTCTAATCTCTACAGCGTAGTTAGAAGCAATTATCTTGCTGTAGGGTCTTTGGAGTGATTATCACTCCTCTAATAGTCAAGGGCAGGAGCCCTTTTGTCACCAAGGCAACTGCTTCAGTGGGTACTCCATCATGGTCAATTACAGGTGATAATGTGATTAATCATGGTGTCACTACTCACTAGAGGTAACTATTACTAATATCCAACTTCTCAAGGACCACAGCACTGTTTTCAAGACCAAGGACATGATGACCAAGCCAACCCCAGAATCCCATCTCTGAGAATCAACTTTATAGGACCACTTTTAGTATCAAATATTGGATTAGTCAAAGTGGGAAAAAAAAACTCATTAGCTTTCTCTGTTTTATTTAATTAATTTATTTAAAAAGTGTTATTGACCTTGTTGTGAGGCATCTGGGATCTTACTTCCCTGACCAGGGATTAAACATTCTCCTCTTACATTGGAAGGGGGAGTCTTTAACCACTGAGCCACTAGGGAAGTCCAGCTTCCTCTATTTTAAATTCTCTCTTTGAAAGGGACGGAGGGGTTGGGGGCAGGAGCAGAAGGGGATGACAGAGAATGAGATGGCTGGATGGCATCACCGACTCGATGGACATGAGTTTGGGTAAANACTGCAGCACGCCAGGCTTCTGTGTCCTTCACTGTCTCCCAGAGTTTGTTCAAGCTCATGTCCATCGAGTCAGTGATGCCATCCAACCATCTCATCCTCCGTGGCCCGCTTCTCCTCCTGCCCTCAATCTCTCACAACATCATGGTCTCAAATATCCAATATGTGATCTTATTTTTTTAATTTCTTAAAAAAAATTTTTTTTAATGTTTTGGTCACATGAGATTAGGGATCTTCGTTCCCTGACCAGGGATCGCATGGAGTCCCAGCCACTAGAAGGGAAGTCCCAGCTGTGTAATCTTAGAAGAAGACATTTCAGCTCCTATCAATGCCTGGGGAAACGAGAAATTCTATGCAGTTAGGTACATACTGCATCGGGTCAAGCGCTGCCATGTAAACACGCAACAGCTGGTTTTCATTTTGAGGCAATGCAAGGGGGGTCAGTTTCTGTATCTGTAGAGCAACCGTCCATTGCAGTCAGACGAAAAGACAGCACAGACATCTCGAACGGCTCACATACAGGAAAATCTTGAAAGCCGTAAACAGTATACGGAGTATCATTGTATTTGTGGTTCAGTGAGCGGCCTGTTTCACGGGGCATGAGAGCCTCAGAGTTCATCTGTCTCATTACCTGTATGGTCTTCTTCCTTTTTAAGGATGAACACTATTCTGCTTTTCACCTTTTCATACTGTTCATGGCGCTCATGGGATTTGAACTGCAGCTTTGGAGAAGACTCTTGAGAGTCTCTTGGACTGCAAGGAGATCCATCCAGTTCATCCTAAAGGAAATCAGTCCTGAAGAATCATTGCAAGGACTGATGTTGAAGCTGAAGCTCCAAAACTTTGGCCACCTGATGCAAAGAGCTCACTCACTGGAAAAGACCCTGACGCTGAGAAAGATTGAGGGCAGGAGGAGAAAGGGGTGACAGAGGATGAGATGGTTGGATGGCGTCACCGACTGGATGGACATGAGTTTGAGGAAGCTCCAGGGGTTGATGATGGACAGGGAAGCCTGGAGTGCTGCAGTCCATGGGGTTGCAAAGAGTCAGACATGATTAAGCGACTGAACTGACTATTCCACTTTGTGATTATATGGTATTTTGATTATCCATTGATTCATTTACAGAAATTTCTGTGGCTTATGCCTCTTGGCTGGGATTTCCAAGTGGTACNCATGGGGTTGCAAAGAGTCAGACATGATTAAGCGACTGAACTGACTATTCCACTTTGTGATTATATGGTATTTTGATTATCCATTGATTCATTTACAGAAATTTCTGTGGCTTATGCCTCTTGGCTGGGATTTCCAAGTGGTACTAGTGGTAGAGAACCCTCCTGCCAATGCAGGAGATAGGAGCAATCTGGGATTTGATCCCTGGGTCTGGATGATCCCCTGAAGGGAACAGCAACCCACTCCAATATTCTTGTCTGAAGAATCCCACGGACAGAGGAGCCTGGCAGGCTATGGTTCACAGGGTCACAAAGAGTCGGACATGACCGAAGCGACTTAGCACGTACCTACACCTCTCGGCTATGTTGAATAATGCTTCAGGGAACACAGGAGTGCAGCTATAGCTCTTTGAGATCCCGCTTTCAAGCTGGGTGGATATATGCTCAGAAGTGAAGTTGAATATTGTCTTTTTTTTTTTTTCTTTTTTTAAGGAAAACGGGTAACACAGAGTTAAAATTCCCTTCAGCAGATGAAATTGCTGACACGCAGGCAGATTTGGGTAAAGATAAGATCAGGCTCCCTGGATAAGAAGCTTCCGTGCGTTGATTTCCCCAGAGCTTTGTAAACAGAAAGAGCTCTGAGCATTGATTACAGACAGCTATTTGAGTAGATGAAGCCCCTGGAAGCCACACAAACTCTGTATTTATCGCACCTCCTGTGCCTTCACTTCCATATTTTTTTTTTTTTTTAACGTGAATGATGTTTCTACTGAATGGGCTTTTATTTATTTGGTTTGTTTGTTTGTACATTTATTATCACACATGAGAAATGGTATGCCAGGTTGTATCTTATGTGCTGAGGAGAAAACAGTGGTCTCTGGTACTCATTTGAAACCAGTCATTATGATAAGGAAGGAAAGTTTGGATAAAGCACAACCAACCATATGCTTCAGTGTGTTACTTCATTAAAGGCTTCAACTCTGAAAATGATTGTCCAAAGTACTGTAGTTTTATTTTTCCTCCCCCCACAAAGGCTAAGATTCATCCTGACTCAAAAAGAGCAGAATGATAAATTTATTAATTTTATTGAAGTATATTTGGTTTACAGTTTTGTGGTAATTTCTGCTGTATAGCAAAGTTATACGTACATGTACTTTTAAAAATTATTCTTTTCTATAATGGTTCTATAATTGACACTTTTGAACTGTGGTGTTAGAGAAGACTTGAGAGTCTCTTGAGAGTCCTTGGATTGCAAGGAGATCCAACCAGCCCATCCTAAAGGAGATCAGTCCTGGGTGTTCATTGGAAGGACTGATGTTAAAGCTGAAACTCCAATACTTTGGCCACCTGATGCGAAGAGCTGACTCATTAGAAAAGACCCTGATGCTGGGAGAGATTGAAGGTGGAAGGAGAAGGGGACAACAGAGGATGAGATGGTTGGATGGCATCACTGACTCGATGGACATGAGTTTGAGTAAACTCCAGGAGATGGTGACGGACAGGGAGGCCTGGCATGCTGTGGTCCATGGAGTCGCAGAGTCAGACATCACTGAGTGACTAAACTGAACTTAACTGATAATGGTTTATCATAGAATATTTTTAAATGTATTTTTCCTTGAATCAGAGAATATATCTCATTTGAGTCTATCTTTTTATGGTTCCTGGTTCATCACAGAGGTTATATTTAAGTGATTTTATGGACAAAACTCTTTAAACTTTTTATGTTGTATTGGGGTATAGTCAGTTAACAAAGTCATGATAAGTTTCAGGTTGATAACGAAGGGACTCGGTAAACTCCCCTCCCATCCAGGCTGCCACATGACATGGGGCAGAGTTCCCTGTGCTGTCCAGCAGGTCCTTGCTGGTTCTCCATGTTGAATACAGCAGTGTGTCCATGTCCATCCCAGACTCCCTGACCATCCCTTCCCCCATCCTTCCCCCTGGTGACCATAAGCTATTACAGAGNGATCGCACAGAGTCGGACACGACTCAAGCGACTTAGCAGCAGTAGCAGCATAAGAAGAATGAAGTGATGATGAGGAGTTTAAGATGGGGCTGCCCTGTGGGCACAGCTCCTGGGGGAAACCCTGACATGGAAACATCAAGGATCTTGAATATTTCTGTCCATTTGTGGACAGAACTCTGATGCACTCTGTGGTATCCATGCTAGATACAGGGTGACAATTTCAACAATTCACGTGTTTTGTGTTCTGCAAATGAAAGTTTTATCACTTTTGAAATAAAATGATGTTGAAAAAGCTGCACTGAATGGAAAAAAACCCATTTGTATTATTACAGGAAATTTCAACATTCAAAAGTCATTTGGTTTGAGAAGTATAATTTCAACCATTTGGAATTGTTGTAAAGATAATTTAAAAATTTCATCATTACCTGGTTTGTCATTGTTGCTTGTTTACTTGTTACACAAGTTTTCTCATGGTGAATAACAAGACTTTGAAGAGATGATCATCAGCTGGTCGTTGTCAGAAATTGTGTGTGGCCATTTCAAGCATAAAATATAGTGCAGAAAAGTTATATTCACCAAATCAAGCCCAAGTTTCTTTATTAAAATATTTAAAAAGATTTTAAAGGGAAGACTTGTCAAATTTAATAATAAACACGTTCCCTAAATCTTCTCCTATTATAATTATATAACATTATGAAAATAAAATGGCCCATTATACAGTGAAGTAAATCAGAAAGAGAAAAACAAATATCACATATTAGTGCATATATATATAATCTAGAAAAACAGTGCAGATGAACCTATTTGCAGGGCAGCAATAGAGACACAGCCATAGAGAATGCACTTGTGGACACACTGGGGGAGGGAGAAAGTGGGACAGATGGAGAGAGTAACATTGAAACATATTCGACTACCATGAATAAAATAAATAGCTATTCCTGGGTTGGGAAGTTACCCTGGAGAAGGGATAGGCTACCCACTCTAGTATTCTTGGGCTTCCCTGGTGGCTCAGAGTGTAAAGAATCTGCTTGCAATGTGGGAGACCTGAGTTCAATCCCTGGGTCGGGAAGATCCCCTGGAGGAGGGCATGGTAACCCATTCCAGTATTCTTGCCTGGAGAATTCCCATGGACAGAGGAGCCTGGCGGGCTGCAATCCGTAGGGTCGCAAAGAGTCGGACGTGACTGAGCTGCCAAGCACAGCACAGCATGGTAGGAAGCTGCTACGTAGCACGGGGAGCTCAGCTCGGTGCTCTGGGATGACCCAGAGGGTGGGATAGGGGGAGGGGAGGCTCAAGAGGAAGGGGCATGTTTATACTTACAGCTAATTCATGTTGTCCAGCGGAAACCAACATTATAAAGCAATTATCCTCCAATTAAATAATAAATTAAAAAATAAATTGGCAGATTAAAAAAAAAGAAAAACAAAATGAAGTTTTTTTTACCAAATTTATATAGATATTCCCAGTTTTCCTTTAGTTTACCTTCAGGTGCCATATGAATATTAACATTTTCCACATGTGACAAGATGTGCAAAAGGCAGGGACATCTCCCACCAAACCAACAGCAGCATCTGTCTAACTTTTGTTCTAAACAATTTAAGAAGCAGCTAAGCCATGGCTTGCCAGATATGACCTCACAAATCCTCTTTGAATGTCAATATTCTGCTAAGAAGAAAGTTCTCAACCTGTGAGCTTAGATGATGAATCAGTCATAATGGACTAGGTTATTCTGCAAAACAATTGCCAAATCTCGAGTTTTATTTTTCTAGTCTGGCACATGACACTTGCAGGTTGAGGGCTGGGGGAACTCCACTCATGGTGGACGGAAGGTCTCTGATCATAAGGAGGCCAGAAAGCATGCTCTTAGTGTGTGCTAGACAGAGGAGAGCCAGGACCCAGTGTGTGCGCAGCCGTGTAGACTTCTATGGGTGGTTTCTCTGAGCGGGGATGGTGGTGGCTACTGTCAGCTTTGCCTACTCTGCCTGTTCTATCTGCTTGCCACAGTTGTTCAGCAGCAGACCATGGATTTTACTGTCTCTTGTTCGTTGTTCAGTTGCTAAGTCATGTCCAACTCTTCGTGACTTCCTGGACTACAGCACATCAGGATTCCTTTTCTTTCACTATCTCCTGGGGTTTGCGCAAACTCATGTGCATTGAGTCGGTGATGCCATTCAACCATCTCATCCTCTGTCGTCCCCTTCTCCTCCTGCCCTCGGTCTTTCCAAGCATCAGGGTCTTTTCCAATGAGTCAACTCTTCGCACTGGGTGGCCAAAGTATTGGAACTTCAGCTTCAGCATCAGTCCTTCCAATTCAGTATTGAGTTCCTTTAAGATTAACTGGTTTGATCTCCTTGCTGTCCAAGGGACTCTCAAGAGTCTTCTCCAGCACCACAGTTCAAAAGCATCAATTCTTTAGCACTCAACCTTCTTTACAGTCCAACTCTCCCATCCAAACATGACTACTAGAAAAACCATAGCTTTGACTAAATGGATCTTTGTTGGCAAAGTGATATCTCTGCTTTTTAATACATTGCCTAGGTTTGTCATAGCCTTTCTTCCAAGGAGCAAGCATCTTTCAATTTCATGGCTGCAATGACCATCTGTAGTGATTTTGGAGCCCAAGAAAATAAAATCTGCCACTATTTCCATTTTCCCCCCATCTGTTTTCCATGAAGTGATGGGACCGAATGCCTTGATCTTAGTGTTTTGAATGTTTAATTTTAAGTCAGCTTTTCCACTTTCTTCTTTCACTTTCATCAAGAGGCTCTTTAGTTCCTCTTTGCTTTTTGCCTTAAGGGTGGTGTTTTCTGCATATATGAGGTTGTTGATATTTCTCCTGGCAATCTTAATTCCAGCTTGTGACTCATCCAGACTGGATTTCACATGGTGTACTCTGCATATAAGTTAAATAAACAGGGTAACAATATACAGCCTTAATGTGCTCCTTTCCCAGTCTGGAACCAGTTTGTTGGTCCATGTCTGGTTCTAATTGTTGCTTCTTGACTTGCATACAGGTTTCTTAGGAGGCAGATAAGGTGGTCTGATATTTCCATCTTTTTAAGAATTTCCCATAGTTTGTTGTGATCCACACAGTCAAAGGCTTTAACATAGTCAATGAAGAAGATGTTTTTCTGGAATAACTTTGCTTTTCCTATGATCCAACAGATGTTGGCAATTTGATATCTGGTTCCTTGCCTTTTCTAAACCCAGCTGGTACATCTTGAAGTTCTTGGTTCACGTACTGTTGAAGCCTACCTTGAAGGATGTTGAGCATTACCTTGCTAGCATGTGAAATCAGCTCAGTTGTACAGTAGTTTTGAACTTTCTCTGGCATTGTTCTTTCTTATCAAACAAAGGTAAGATTCCAAAGATTGAAATGAAAACTGACCTTTTCCAGTCCTGTGGCCACTGTTTAGTTTTCCAAATTTGCTGGTGTATTGAGTGCAGCACTTTAATAGCATCATCTTTTAGGATTTGAAATAGTTCAGCTGGAATTCCATCACCTCCACTAGTTTAGTTCATAGTAATGCTTCCAAAGGCCCACTTGACTTCATACTCCAGGATGTCTGGCTCTAGGTGAATGACCACAGCATCGTGGTTACCTGGGTCGTTAAGACTTTTTTGTATAGTTCTTCTGTGTATCTTGCCACCTCTTTTTAATCTCTTCTGCTTCTGGTAGGTCCTTGCTGCTTCTGTCCTTTATTGTGCCCATCTTTACATGAAATGTTCTCTTGATATCTTCAATTTTCTTGAAGAGATCTCTAGTCCTTTCTCTAGGGTCCTTTAAGGGATGATGTGTCCCTCTCAATTGCCCATGAAAAGACTCCTTACAATGGGGTCTGTAACGGGGGCCTTGAGTCTTTAAGCTGGAAAGTGGGCTCTAGGCTTTGAGATCACGGAAGGGGCTGGCGAGTGGCAGCACCGTCGTCTTCTCAGCCGAGGCAGAAAGGGTAGAATTGGAGGCGGGAGTGTCCCTCTTTGTCCATCGGAACCTGCCTTGGGGCTTCACACCCTGGGTCGAAACACTCCCTCTCATTTAATCTCCCTTTTGCACATACAAAAGCAGCTCCAACCTATAGGAGATCTTAATCCTTTGCTTCTCACAGAGATTCTCCTGCTCAGCTTGGGCCTCAGTCTGAAACGTGCTTTCAGCTCTCCGCCTGCTCCAGGCAGGCTGGCTGTTCTGCTTCCTACCAGTAGGGGCCACCATTTCCCTTTTGTATTTCTTTGGAGACTAACGCTGGTACCTTCACAGACTTAACTATATTTTTTCTTTTTTATTTATGGCATTAATCCTGNTCTCCGCCTGCTCCAGGCAGGCTGGCTGTTCTGCTTCCTACCAGTAGGGGCCACCATTTCCCTTTTGTAGTTCTTTGGAGACTAACGCTGGTACCTTCACAGACCTAACTATATTTTTTCTTTTTTATTTATGGCATTAATCCTGAGGTTAGGGTCGACCTGTGGTGAGCAATAATATGTTTAACCTTTGCCTTCGTGCACTAAGGTGTAATTGATCATTTGTGGTCTCATTTCCAGGAACTGGGAGTCTCGGTTCAGTTTAAGATGAATGAAGATGGGGGACCCTCGTTTTTAGTGTCGTGTTGAAGAGAGCAAAGCATAGATATGACTTATTTTATGAACTCCACTATCTCTTTCATCTTTTATTTAAAAGAAAAAAAAAGGTATTTTTCACTAAGTGATTTGTTGCTTATCATTTTACAACCATGGCTGGATCCTGGTAAGAACAATTTCCCTAGAATGCATGTTAGCTTTGGTAAATAACTAGTAATTAAATTGGTAAATAAACTTGAAGCAAGTTTACATTGGACATAAAATAAGTATGAAAACGTTGAATTCTAAACCAAATGGTAGCACAGAATTACAGGTTCTGCACAGCGCAGACTGTGTTGTTTCTCTGATTATAATCTTTTTGCTGTATGTCTGGGTTGTAAAACAATATCTAATGTGTTTTAAGGCAAGTCTATAGAACCATTTCTGGTGAATTTACAATAACTGTGATTGTTTATTGAAGGCCCACTGTGTGTCAGGCACGCTACTTAGCTATCACAAGAGGAGTAGGTATCACCAGATTTGATTCAGCTGCCTGGAGAGTAGGTATTCCTAGACTTGATAGACAAAGAAAGTGAGATAAGGAGATAGTAAGCAGGAAATGAGAAGATGACAAAACTAATAAGGGGGTACAATCAGGATTAAAACCCAGTCTCGGGCTCACAAAGCCCCTGATCTTACCATGATACCACTTTGGGCTCTGAAAACTTGCATGAATGTCTTGCCTTTCTGTCCTTTTAAAATTTTGGTTTGTTTTTTCTTCTTTTCAAGTTTGAGGCTCTAGACATATGAACTTTCCAATTCCCTGATGTGTGTCTGGACTTTAATTTGGCTTGAGACTTAAGGAACATCCCTAGAGTAGTCCAGTTAGTAGCTTTCTCCTCATAAGAAGGAAACAATATGTGCTGGTATATTTTTAATCTTCTAAGTGGATGCAGCAGCCAGATGAATTCTGCAGGGATTTGATTTCTTCTGTCCATGGGGCATTCTCCCTCATCTTTGAGCAATAAAACTGCTTGTTGAAAAACAACCTGAGTCTAGCAGGTAAATAGAGATCCCCAAGTAAGGATGTTTATCCCCTGGATCACCAGCCCGCATAGGCTAGTGATGGGTCCTCTGTTAGTGTCCTTGATTGGACTGACCACCCAGATTCTGAAGCCTCTGTGGGCAGGTTCTATAGATTTAATGACTGCATGGAGCTTCCCTGGTGGCTCAGACAGTGAAGACTTTGCCTGCGATCACTGTTTACAAGAGCTAGGACATGGAATCAACCTAGATGTCCATCAGCAAATGAATGGATAGGAAAGCTGTGGTACATATACACAATGGAATATTACTCACCTATTAAAAAGAATGTATTTGAATCAGTTCTAATGAGGTGGATGAAACTGGAGCCTACTATACAGAGTGAAGTAAGCCAGAAAGAAAAACACCAGTACAGTATATTAATGCTTATATACGGAATTTAGAAAGATGGTAACAATGACCCTATATGAGAGACAGCAAAAGAGAGTCATATAAAGAACAGACTTTTGGAGCCTGTGGGAGAAGTCGAGGGTGGGATGATTTGAGAGAATAGCACTGAAACATGTATATTACCATATGTGAAATAGATGACCAGTCCAAGTTTAATGCATGAAACAGGGCACTCAAAGCCGGTGCATTGGGACAAACCCAGAGGGATGGGATGAGGAGGGAGATGAGTGGGGGGTTCGGGATGGGGGACACATGTACACCCGTGGCTGATTCATGTCAATGTATGGCAAAACCCACCACAATATTGTAAAATAATTAGCCTCCAACTAAAATAAATAAATTAAGAAAAAAAGAATCTGCCTATGATGTAAGAGACCCAGGTTCAATCCCTGGGTTGGGAAGATTCCCTGGAGAAGGGAATGGCTAGCTACTCTAGTATTCTTGCTGGGAGAATTCCATGGACAGAGGAGCCTGGCAGGCTACAGTCCATAGTACTGCAATGAGTTGGACATGACTGAATAACTAATGCTTTCACTGAGGCTTTCTGCAAGGTCATCCCTGGTGTCTGAGGGTGACCCTGGTCTCTGGACAGGCAGATGCTTCACCATTAAAGCCTGCTTTTCTGTCTAGTGGGGAGAGTGGTCAAAGGACTCCATCCTTCTATGGTCAATGCTTTCTTATCTCAGAGAATAGCTCTCCCACCTGTCTGTCCTGAGGCCAATTTCAAGTCCAGACATCTAGGTTTTGTATCCAACTATGCCCTCAGAGGGACACAAGCCATTTCCCACCNAAGGACTCCATCCTTCTATGGTCAATGCTTTCTTATCTCAGAGAATAGCTCTCCCACCTGTCTGTCCTGAGGCCAATTTCAAGTCCAGACTTCTAGGTTTTGTATCCAACTATGCCCTCAGAGGGACACAAGCCATTTCCCACCTTTCTGCCCCTTGTGCACTGACATCCCAGGAGCTTCTCTGTTTTTAATGAAACTCCAGAGTATAAGATTCCACAGTCTTCTATAACATCATCTGATAGTTCAAATTTATTAAATATCTATCTTTTCTTACAATTAACTTAAATAGTACATGCTGTAATGTCAACCCACTTCCCGTGGATTCCTTAGGCAGAAATCTGAAGAAACTCACTTAAAGCATGGATCGACCTGATACTTTAAGGCGTGAATACTCAAGGCATGAATCTGATACTTTAATAACAATCAAGAAATCTGAAGTCCTTAAGTATACAAGGTGCCTTCCGGACCCCATGAAATAGACTTTTTTTTTTAAAGACCTTTTTGGATGTAGATTATTTTAAAAGTTTTTATTGAATTNCTCAAGGCATGAATCTGATACTTTAATAACAATCAAGAAATCTGAAGTCCTTAAGTATACAAGGTGCCTTCCGGACCCCATGAAATAGACTTTTTTTTTTAAAGACCTTTTTGGATGTAGATTATTTTAAAAGTTTTTATTGAATCTGTTGCCATATTGCTTCTGTTTTGGTGCTTTTAGCCAGGAGGCATGTGGGATCCCAGTTCCCCAACCAGGGATTGAACTCGCACCCCCTACACTGGAAGGTGAAGTTTTAATCATGGGACCATCAGGGAAGTCCCTGAAATGGGCTTTTAGCTAGAAGTGAACTGAGGCTCAGAGAAGGTAGAGGATTTGCCTAGATCACACAGCTGGGCACTCAAAGTAAACAATAGGTTGGAAAGGCCTGGGAAAGAGGATAGGGAGAGGATCAGATCAAAATCCATACAGCTACGGAGATAATGGAGGGAGTGAGCAGGAGCCTGTGCAGTGAAGATTAGGAGAGCTTTTCTTGTCTCTTAACAGAAAATTAGTCTCTAGGGCCCTATTCCAATATTCAAGGCCTTTATTCACATCCCTCCAGATAGAGCAATTGCTGCTGTATGCACTGGGTTCGTGAGAACTATTCTAAGGGTGTCTGACTCATTACTGTGCTGTTGTTGCTTGTATTAATCAAAGTTATCTGGATTTATATATATTTTGTAAATTTCCTATCTGGTCATGTGCAAGTGTGAGAGTATGTTCCAAACTGTAGGTCCTCAGGGAGAGAAGATGAAACTTTCCATTTCAGTGTGTGGGGATCTAAGACAGTGGGTGTAAATTTATAGGGTGGAAAACAGTGAGGGTCATTGACTCCTTGCTTTGTCTGGAAAAAAGCTTGCAAAAGAAGGGTGCTTGAGAAAAGCTTGGAGTACTTGGTGGACCCATTGAGTCTATATTAGACCCATGATGACATGGCCCCAAAGGCGCAAGTAAATTTCATGAGCAAGCAGTTTACACTCTTAACCTATGGAACAAGCATGCTCTTCCTGCTGTGCTGTGCTGTTACAGTATTTGAAATCCACACTTACGGTTTCTTCAGGGACGACTAATGGTGAAAAAACCGTCTGATTTGCACAATCCTTCTGTGTATGTGTGTTAGGACTGATTGAAAACAACTGCTTCAGCATCTATAGCTTCATTACCCTGAAGAAGAGTGAGGAGTGAAAATTTTCTGAGTGGGCAGATCTTGAGGAAATATCTGTCCTTGTCCACTTTACCTGGAAGCAAAGACAACCTAATTCGTGGATTTATGAGATATTATAATGGTCTGCCTTTATTGCAAGAGTAGTGGAATACGTAAGATTAAAAGTTGGTGAGAACTGGGACTTTCCTGGCAGGGGAACTTTGTGTTCTCAATGCAGGGGCACAGGTTTGGTCCCTGGTTGGGCAACTAAGATCTCACATGCCTCATGGCACAGTGGCAAAAAATCTAAGAACAAGTTTTAGAGAAGGAAATGTGAAGAGAAATTTTATTATGACACATAATTGTTGCTCAAGAGTAACACATGGAATAAATGAACTCATAATGTGAGACCATTCATATTCATTAGAGATCATTAATGTGGAAGAGATTCCTAATAGTCAAATGTCACTTTGTAAATATCATGATCCTCCTGCTTGAGTAGCCCATCGCTTGGTTAATAGACTCACAGTAATCACAGCTGTAAGTGTAGATGTAGGAGCGTTGTTGTTGTTCAGTTGCTAAGTTGCGTCCTACTCTGCGACACCATGAACTACAGCACACCAGGTTCCTCTGTCCTTCACTATCTTCTGGAGTTTGCTCAAATTCATGTCCATTGAATTAGTGATGCTGTCTAACCATCTCATTCTCTGCTGCCCCCTTCTTCTTTTGCCTTCAATCTTTCCCACCATCAGGGTCTTTTCCAGTGAATAGATACAGAAGCTATACATAACTTTAACCAAAGAGACATCCAACTTCCCTGTGTCCCATTTGCTATGATATTAATTTCTGATGATTCTACAATAGGATCAAATACTAGATCATTTTGGGACATAAATATACTGCTATAATGAACTTATATTTTTTATTATGGTGAAACATATATATCATAAAATTTACCATTCTAACCACTTTTAAGTGTACAGTTTTGTGAATTAAGTACCCTCATGTTGCTGTGCAATTATCATTACTATCCATCTCCAAAACTGTTTCATCATCCCATTAGATTTGATTTTTTTGGTCCATTATATTTTTGTCAATACCAAACTTAATGGACTTAATGAAAGCTTTATAGTTTTCCTAGTAAGTAGTATCATATTGTTCCTGACTATTTTAGGAATTTATATCCTAATATAAGATATAATAAAATATAATAATGCCTGTCAATTTATTTACTTTATGTTTTCCCATCTCTAGAGGCATCTTGTCTTCTCAAAAATTCCTCCTACTCTTTCTTCCCCTAACTTATGGAATTTATTTTTTAGTCTGTTAAAACCATCACTTTCTCAACCACGACATTTTTAAAGATGGTATTGTCTCTGCCTGTTCTTCTATTATCTCATCGTTCCTCTGCCTCATCCATTAGGCTCAGTTGTGATTCCTTCTGTTAACCTTTCCATGGCTTCCCTGATTAGGGCAAGCCCTGTTTTCTATAATTTTATAGCACTATGTACCTGTCATTGGTAACACTTGTAAAAGCTGTACTTTTATTTATGTTGTATTTATTTATATACTACTCGATTATGTTATGCTATTATAACTATAGTTGTAACACTATAATATACCATAACATTATAGTTAGTAGTATGATTAATATTACTAATTATTTGATTCAATCTCATCTACTAGAATGGGACTTTGAGAAATGATGACGGTTTTACTAGCTGAAAGTCTTTGCAACTGAGGATATATTTTCTTGTTTTTTTTTTTTATCAGCCTCAGAACATGGAGGAATTCCTTTCAAACATGCTGATTGTTACGATTTAATCTCTGATGGGCTATGTATGTCCTAGGTTTAGAGGAAAAAAGAATGGGTAGAGAGACACAGAAGACTCAGATGACATGGTCTCATCACTCATGAACTCAAAATTTGTCTAGGAAAAGAAAATCTGTTTATCTATAAGAGATAGGTATTTTGTTCATCTTGCAGTTTATTGTACTTTTTGGATATTTATATTCATGTCTTTAACCAAATTTTGTAAGTTTTCTGTCATATTTCTTCAAAAACTCTCTCTTCCTTTTCTCTCTCACTTCTCCTTCTGGGACTCCCACAATGAGTATTTTGATATATTTTTATGATATACCACAGATATTTTTTTGCTTCTGTTCTTCAGACTTGATAATTTCTATCATCATTCAAGTTCACTGCTCTTTTATCCTGCCTGCTTAAATCTGCCTTTGAATCCCTCTAATAGCTTTTTCATTTCGGTTACTGTATTTTCCAGTTCCAGAATTTCTTTTCTGTTTGTTTTTAGTTAAAAAAAACTCTGTATTGATATTTCCATTTTATTCATTCATTATACTGACTTTCTTCAAGTTAGTTCCATGAACTTTTTTTTTTTTTTNAGCATGAATTTACTAGCGTGTGAGATGAGTGCATTTGTGTGGTAGTTTGAGCATACTTTGGCATTGCCTTTCTTTGGGATTGGCATGAAAACTGACCTTTTCCAGTCCTGTGGCCACTGCTGAGTTTTCCAAATTTGCTGGCATATTGAGTGGAGCACTTTCACAGCTTAATCTTTTAGGATTTGATATAGCTTGAGTGGAATTCCATCACCTCCACTGAGTAATAAAAGTAAAAATATATCTAGGAATTTCTCTGGAGCTGTTGTGGGCAGTGAGGGGTCAGTTCAGTTTCACATAGTTCCTTGTTCCAGCTTGAACTTGTTCTCAAGGTCTACAGGCCCCTTCCAATGCTTAGTCAATGTTAACTACAGGGTTTTAATCTGTTGCACCTGCCCCTTCCAGAATGGTTCCCTTTTCTTTGTTTTGGCTTCCTCTGTTTGCAGGTCTCTCCAGTGTCTAATTTCCGCCCCGACACAAGGGGGTGAAGGTGTTCACTTGTTTATGTTCACTTGTTCAGTTGTGTTGTGGGGAGGGAGGAACACTGCAAACAAATATCACTGGTGTGTGTGGGGAGTGCTCGTAGTGTATGGACCACTCTGGGTTTGCCCTAGCTACAGTGTTTCCCGGGTCCGCACTGCTAAGGCCCCAGGGCGCTCTGCAGGGGCCCTGTCCAAAGCGGGCCCTGCGTTTTGTGCGCTTCCCAGGTCTAAGCTTCTCAGGTTTAGGTTCTCGGGACTTGGCTGGGCGTGCGTTTTGTGCCCTTCCCAGGTCCAAGCAGCTCAGGTGACCAGGTGCTTGGCGAGTGCCTTGTCCCAGGTGGGCTGTGCGCCTCAATCACCGCCCCAGTCCCGGCCACTTGGCTTCACAGGTGTGCTGCGAGAGCACCGTCTCCGGTGTGCCATGGATCTCCTCTGGGGAGCTGGTCTCAGGCTGTGACTCTCCTGGCAGATGTCAGCCAACCAGGATCCCAGGAAGATGTGGTTAGCAACTGGGAGCCTGCTCGGTTTGGCGGAGGATGCGGGTCTTTGGGGCGAGATCGCAGCAGCGCCACGCCTTCTGGTTGGCCTGCCCGCCTCTCTGCCT
>SJYV01045352.1:1365306-1405998 GCA_006410875.1 Neotragus pygmaeus | reverse complement strand
CCCCCCCCCACCCCCGCCACAAGATTTTGGCTATTCTAATGGTAATTTGGGCCATTTTAATAAAAATGAGTTAAGCCAAGGAGACTACAGATAAAAATAAAGGATTGAGTAAATGAACATTTAATATTTGTACTAGTTTAGTGGTGATGTGATTGTGGGACACAGGGACATGGAATAAGGGAGAAATAGACACAGAGAAAGAAGAGAGATGGGAGGAGGAAATAGAAAAGTGAGAGAGAAGACATGGAAGAAAGGACACAGAATCAAGAGGAGAGAGGAAACAGGTGAGGATAAAGAGATGGAAAAGAGTAGATTAAAAAGCCTGAGGGGGAAAAATCATTACTCCTAAAGGTCCAAGAAGATAAGGCTCTCCCAGCACGGCTTTGCCAGGAACTCATCACACTCAACTTCTGATACTGAAAGATGGTTCTTTCCTGGTATTTGACTGCATATCTAGTGCACCAAGATGTTACCCTCTCACACCTGCAAATATTCCTGAATAGATATTGTGCTCAGTAGCCTTGGTTTTTGTGTCAAACTTGAGATTAGCTTCCAGTCAGCTCTTTAGGAAATAGTTTCCTCCTGGCAGGTAAAACAGAAGAAGGATAAAGGTTACATCAGCAGGAGTCAACCCGAGCTTCTGCAACTTTACATTGAGAAAGCAGTAGCTGGGAGTTAATTAGGCTTGATGTCTTTTCCACTCCTACCTCCCAACTTCTTTTTCCTAAATAGTTTGAAAATGGATTACAAGGAAAATTGGAGTGATTCTCAGGACAGCTAAAGGGGTCACAGGGCAGTTAGGAGAAAAGTCTCCTGGAAGCAGTTTCGTTCTAACAGGCCTGTTAAAAGTCAGACGTTTGTCAGGACCATGGACAGCTCCTGGACGGCCTGTGGGAGGTCCTTGGAGGTGCCCATGAAGGTGGCTTTAGTAACATGAGCCCAGGAACTCCTGGAGAGCTGAGTCCTACTGCCTTCCACCTTATTTAATTATGCAATGATCAGCAACCCTTACATTTTAATTAGGGAGTCACTGTAATGAAGCTATCCCGCTTCTACCCGGGCAGGCCTTGCTCATTCTCTCCTTGCTCCGGAAGGGTCTTTTGTACTAATTGGCTATTTGGTACCTAGATCTTGACAGTATGAAATAGGTAGTGATCCCCTTGCTTTCCTTCTAATGCATTCTCTGGTCTCTTTGCCCTCCTCCGTTTTGATTTGCCTAATTAGTGCTAATAATTTAAAAGCTGCATAGCCCTCTTTTGATCCTGCAGTCGATGGCAGACAGAAGCATTCCATTAGCAGATATTAAATAGCACTAATATGTGGTGACACACGGTTGGAGCTGGCTTGCACACAGTTCCAGTCTGGAGCCCTGGAGCTGCCTTACACACACACACACACACACACACACACACACACACACACACACATTCACCTCATTCATTTTATTCCTGGAGAAAAAGTTGTTCTAGGCAGTAGCACAGCTTAGAGTGCTGTTTGAGGCCCCTTTTATCATGGGCTGGCCTTGAAAACCACATGATTTATTCCACATTTCAAGATTTTAATGATTAATTCATGAATGTATCTGAAAGAATGCCAAGGTCTCCTATAATGAAAGCCCTTTTTTCCCCTAAAGTTGTTTGTTTTCATTTCAAATCAAAGCAATCTGTCTTGAGCGTTCATTTCTCTCCCTCTTCTCGCCTTTCACCCTGAAAAGGGGGGAAAAAACCAGAGCTCATTTCATTGGGGTCCTGATAACATTTTGACAAGTAATTGAATTCATTTACATTTATCAAAATAAACAGGTACGTCTTCCATCTTCCCTCTGTTTAGACGGATGGGTCTCTCACCTCCAACAGGCATCAGTAAGCTCGAGGTCATGTGTATGTGTTCCCAGGCATTCTGACATTTTTGCTGGAATGTAAAGGGGGTGCTCAGACTGAGGGATCCTGAGTGAATTCTCAGCAGGACCTTCTCTAGAACCTAGGAGGGCAGATATTATAGCTCTCAGTTTGGTCTGGACTTATAAACCATAAACCAGTAGGATTCCATGGTTAAGAATATTTCTTCTGGAACTGAATTGATCGGGTTGTAATCCTAGTATCATCAATTTCCCACAAAGTGTGTGACTTTAGGCAAGTTACTTACAGTAGTAGTAGCTATATCATAAAGCTGTTATGACAATTAAATGAGATAATACAGTATAATGCAAAATGCTTGGCACAGCAGCTGACATATTATAAGTGCATCAAAATGTCAGGGATGATGATGAAGAAGATGGTGATGGTGCTTGAAGAGCATGAGATTCTATTGGTGAGCCTTTATGTTCTGTGCAAGATGAGATGGTGACTCTATTGCTGTAAAATTCAGATAAACTCTGATGCCTTGGAACACTGAAGTTAACTTAAAAAAAATTCCTTCCATTAAGACTGTTTCTGAAAGACTTCTTCATTTTTAAGGAGTTATTATGTTTTCCTAAATAGCCTCATTACCTTAATGCTGGTGTTTTACAGTCTTAAAGACAAGCAAAATAGTCTGGAAGTGTGCAATAAGAGTGGGCAATCAGAACAAATGCTTGATTCTACATGAGGAACCAGTTCTCTCAGTCACTGCATCCTGGGCCAAAGCAGACTGACCTCTTTGAACCTGCGGTGCAGGGGGGTGGTGCGGGTATGCAGGCAGTCAGTAAGGGATGGAATTCAGGATCCCTAGGATTGCAAACAATGTCATTTCGGTGGCTCTATTAGTTTTGTTAATTAATAAACTATTTTTTAAAGAGAAATTTTAAGTTCACAAAAAAATGAGGGCAAAGTAGAATTTCCATATACCTCTTATCCGTACCCAGCCTCTCCCATTATCTACATTCTGTACCAGAGTGGTTTCTTTGTCAAACTTGATGAACATTTATTGATGCATCATTAGCACCAAAGTCCATAGTTTATATTAAGGTTTACTCTTGGGTTTAGACGGATGTATAATGGCATGTATCCACCATTATATTATACAGAATATTTTCCCTGCCATAAAAAAACTTCCATGCTCTGCCTATTCATCTCTCCCTTCCTCCTGCCTAACCCTTGGCGACCACTAATCTTTTAATCTCTTCATTGTTTTGCCCTTTCCAGAAAGTCATGTAGTTGGAATCAGTGAAAGTGAAGTCGCTCAGTCGTGTCTGACTCTTTGCAACACCATGGACTGCAGCCTACCAGGCTCCTCCGTCCGTGGGATTCTCCAGGCAAGTGTACTGGAGTGGGTTGCCATTTACGTAGCCTTTTCAGACTGACTTCTTTCACTCAGAAATATACATTTAAATTTCCTCCATGTCTTTCCATGGTTTAATTGCTCATCTCATTCTTTTTCTTTCTTTTAGCAATTAATAACATTCTATTGTCTGGATGGACCACAGTTTATTTAATCTGAGGACATCTTGGTTGCTTCCAAGTTTGGGCAATTATGAATAAAGCTGCTATAGACTTCCATGTAGGGATTCCCACGTGGCTCAGTGGTAAAGAATCTGCCTGCCAATGCAGGAGATGCAAAACATCCCTGGGCCTGGTAGATCCCCTGGAGAAGGAAATGGTTATCCACTCCAGTATTCTTGCCAGGAAAATCTCAGGGACAGAGGAGCCTGGTGGGCTACAGTCTTTGGAGTGGCAAAAAATCGGGCACGACTGGGTGCAGGCAGAACTGCCATGTGCAGGTTTTTGGGTGGATGTAAGTTTTCAGTTCATGTGAGTAAATACCACAGAGCGTGATCACTGGATCTTATGATAAGAGTATGTTCAATTTTAAAAGGAATTGTCAAACTGTCTTCCGAAGTGAGTGTACTATTTTTGCATTCCACCAGAAAACATATGAGAGGTCTTATTGTTTCATATCCTTGCCAGCATCTGGTGGTTTCAGTGTTC
This sequence comes from Neotragus pygmaeus, assembly GCA_006410875.1. Taxonomy (NCBI): domain Eukaryota; kingdom Metazoa; phylum Chordata; class Mammalia; order Artiodactyla; family Bovidae; genus Neotragus; species Neotragus pygmaeus. The sequence goes on along the minus strand of SJYV01045352.1, from coordinate 1,402,093 downwards.
TCAATTTTGGCCATTTTAGTAAACGTGTAGTGGTGTCTCATTATTTTAAAAAATTTCAATTCCATAATGATGTGTAATGTAGAACATCTTTTCATATGCTTACTTGCCATTTATGTATTTTCTTTGGTAAGATGTCTGCTAAAGTCTTTGGCCCATTTATAATTGCATTATTTTCTTTTTGTTGAGCTTTAAGAGTTCTTTGTGTTTCCAGGACAGATTTTTTTTTTTAAATCAGATGTTTTGTCTGAAAATATTTTTTCCCAGACTGGCTGGTCTTCTTTTATGCTCTTGACTTGTCTTCCACAGAGCAGAAGTTTTTAATTTTAATGAAGTTCAACTTACCATTTCTCTCATGGACCTTTGGTGTTGTATCTAAAAATGGCTTTGCCATACTCAAGATCACCTAGGTTTTCTCCCATGTTATCTTCTAGGAGTTTTGTATTTTACATTTAGGTCTGTGGTCCACTTGAGTTAATTTCAGTGAAAGGTATAAGGTCTGTGTCTACAGCCATTTTTATGTATGTGGATATCCAATTATTCCAGCACTATCTGTTGAAAAGACTACCTTTGCTCCATTGCATTGCTTTTGCTCCTTTGTCAGAGATTAGTTGGCTGCTCAATGTTATGTGGCAGGCTGGATGGGAGGGGAGTTTGGGGGAGCATGGATACATGTAATGGATACATGTATAGGTATGGTTAAGTCCCTTCACTGTTCACCTGAAACTATCACAACATTATTAATTGGTTATACAACAATACAGAATAAAAAGGAAAAAAAAAAGATTTGTTGAGTATGTTTATGTGGGTCATTTCTGAGATTTCCATTGATCTATTTATTTGTTTTCTCACCAATTTCACACTGCCTTGATTGCTGTAACTTTGTAATAAACATTAAAGTTGGGTAGTGTCAGTCACTTGATTTTGTTCTCCTTCAATATTGAGTTGCTTTTTTCATGTAAAATTAAGAATCAGTTTGTTGGTGTCCACGAAATGACTTGCCGGGGTTTTGACTGATGTTGTAGTGAATATATAGATTAATTTGGGAGTAACTAACACGGTGAGTTTTCTGATCCATGGACCTGGAATATCTCTCTATTTATGTAGCTCTGCTTTAGTTTCATATATCAGAATTTTGTAGTTTTCCTCATTTAGATATTCTACATATTTTGTCGGATTTATACATGACATTTCATTTTGGTTGATGCTAATGAAATGGCAATTTACACCCGTGGCGGATTCATGTCAGTGTATGGCAAAACCAATACAGTATTGTAAAGTAAATTTTAAAAAATAAATAAATAAAAAGAAAAAAATGGTTTTGTTTATTTTTTTATTTTTGGCTGCACTGCGTCTGTTGCTTTGTGTGAGCGTTCTATAGTTGTGAAGAGGGAGCTACCCTTCCTTGCAGCGCTTGGGCTTCTCATTGTGGTGGCCTCTCTTGTAGGCTCTAGGCGTGCAGGCTTCGGTAGTTGTGGCATGTGGGCTTTTGGGAGTGGGAGCTTCAATGGTTGCACACAGGCTCAGTAGCTGTGGTGTGTGGCCTTAGCTATCCTGTGGCAGGTGGAACCTTCTGGACCAGGGATTAAATCTGTGTACCCTGCATTGACAGGCAGGTTTTTATCTACTGCACTACCAGAGAAGTCCTGGAAATCTGTTTTTACTTTCAAATTCCACTTGCTCATTGCTGTGTCCTGCAACTTAGTTATAATCACTTATTAGTTCAAGGAGGTTTCTCTTTTTTACTTTGGTTATTAAATTTTTTGAATTTTCTACTTAGTGGATTGCCATCTGTGAAGAAAGACAGCTTTATTTCTTCCTTCCCAATCTGTGTAGCTTTTGTTTCCTTGTCTTGCCTTGTTGCAGTCCTAGGGCTTCAGTATGTTGTGGAAAAGCAGTCACGATAGGATACATTCTTGTTTCATTCCTTATATTAGTGGGAGAGTTTCACATTTCTCATCATTAAGTATGATGTTAGCTGTAGGTTTTTGTAGGTGTTCTTCGTCAAGGAAGTTTCCTTTTAGTCCTAGTTTTCTGAGCATTTTTACCATAAGTTGATGTTGAATTTATGTCAAATGATTTTTTTGTATCTATTGATATGATCATGTGATTTTTATTTTTACGCTATTGTTGTAATAGATTACATGAATTAATATTATAATGTTGAACAATTCTTGCATATTTGGGATAAATTTCACTGGATCCAGGTGTTTAATTCTTTTTGTTTGTTAGATTCAATTTGCCTAATATTTTGTTGAGGATTTACATCTAGGCTCATGCAAGAGATTGATCTGTAGTTTTCTTATTATGTCTTTGTCTAGTTTTGATATTACGTCAGTGCTGGCCTCATAGGATAAGTTAGGAAGTATTCCCTCTGCTTATATTTTCTGGAAAAGATTGTAGAAAATTGGTATAATCCCTTTCCAGATGTTTGGTAGAATTCACAAGTGAATCCATCTGGTGCTTTTTGTTTATTAATTAGTTAGAGGTTATTAATTATTGATTCAATTTCTTTAATAGATATAGGCCTAATGAGATTTTATATTTCTTCTTGTGCATTGGCAGATTGTGTCTTTCAAGGAATCGATCCATTTTATTTAGGGTACCAAATTTATGGACAGAAAGTTGTTCTTAATATTCCTTTACTGTCCTTTTAATGTTCATAGGATCTATGATGATGTCCCTATGCCATACAGTGGCTTGAATCAGCCACGGTATACATGCGTCCCCCTGTTCTGAATCTCCCTCCCACCACCTTCCCCATTCCATCCTTCTCAGTTCGTTTGGGTAGAGTCTTGTGTGCGTGCTAAGTTGCTTCATCTGTGTCTGACTCTTTGCAAACCTGTGGACTGTAGCTCACCAGCCTTCTCTGTCCATGGATTCTCCAGGCAAGAATACTGAAGTGGGTTGCTATGCCCTCCTCCAGGGGAATCTTCCCGACTCAGGGACTGAAACCAGGCCTCATGTCTTCTTCATTGGCAGGTGGATTCTTTATCTCTAGTGCCACCTGGGAGCCTGGGTAGAGACTCACTGATTTTATTAATCTTTTCAAAGAACCAGCTTTAATTTGGTCAATTTTCTGTACTGATTTCCTGTTTTTAATTTCATTGATTTCTGCTCTCAGTCAGTTCAGTTCAGCCACTCAGTCATGTCCGACTCTGTGACCCCATGGACTTCAGCACGCCAGGCTTCCCTGTCCATCACCAACTCCTGGAGGCTACTCAAACTCGTGTCCATTGCATTGGTGATGCCATCCAACCATCTCATCCTCTGTCATCCCCTTCTCCTCCTGCTTTCAATCTTTCCCAGCATCAGGGTCTTTTCCAATGAGTTGGTTCTTTGCATTGGGTGGCCAAAGTATTGGNCGTTTTCTGAATGTTGAGCTTTAAGCCAACTTTTTCACTCTCCTCTTTCACTTTCATCAAGAGGCTTTTTAGTTCCTCTTCACTTTCTGCCATAAGGGTGGTGTCATCTGCATATCTGAGGTTATTGATACTTCTCCCAGAAATCTTGATTCCAGCTTGTGCTTCTTCCAGTCCAGTGTTTCTCATGATGTACTCTGCATATAAATTAAATAAGCAGGGTGACAATATATAGCCTTGGTGTACTCCTTTCCCGATTTAGAACCAGTCTGTTGTTCCATGTCCAGTTCTAACTGTTGCTTCTTAACCTGCGTACAAATTTCTCAGGAGGCAGGTGAGGTGGTCTGGTATTCTCATCTCTTTAAGAATTTTCCAATTTGTTGTGATCCACACGGTCAAAGGCTTTGGCGTAGCCAATAAAGCAAAAATAGATGTTTTTCATTGTTTTTTTCCTGCTTGCTTTAAGCGTAATTTGCTCTCCTTTTTCTAGTGTCTTAGGGTTTAAGGTTAAAATATTGATTTTAGATCCTTCCTTTTTTCTAATATGTGCATTTCAATGCTATGACTTTCCCTCCAAGAACCATGTTCTCTGCGTCCTACGAATTTTGATAAGCTGTATTTTCATTTCTATTTAGTTAAAATATATGTTTAAAATTTCAGTGTTGGCTGCACTGTGAGGCTTGTGGGGTCTTAGTTCCCTGACAGAGATTGGGCCCGAGCCCTACAGTGGAAGCATTGAGTCCTAACCACTGGACTGCCAGGAAATTCCTTCATTTAATTAAAATATTTTAAAACTTATCATGTGATTTCTTCTTTGATCTATATGCTATTTAGAAGTGTTTTGTTTAATATTTTAAAATTTTCTCTTATATGAAAATTTGACAGGAGCAAAGTTCAAGTGGTACGAAAAAGGAGGATATAGTGGGAAGTCAGTTACTTTCCCATTTAGATCTATAAAGTTCCCTTGTTCTCTCTGGGAAGTGACACTGGTATCTGGCTCTTATGTATCCTTCCAGAGGTATTAGGATAAAAACCCAAATGTGGTCTCACTGAATCCAGGTATGAATTTTAGGGAGTGGGAGTCAGGGAGGAAGTCAGAGGATTGATTGATATGTAGGTGTCAGAAAGAATGAGGGCACTAAACAGAAAGTCTAATTCCAGACTAGGTGGGTTTAACCATAGTGGTACAGCACTTGAAGCAAGAGGTTAGGAAGGAGAAAACGTAGAGAAATTTGAAATCAGATGTTGATACTGGGGAAAGGACTAATATTTCTGTTATGAGATAACCACATTTATTTTGCCTGGAGAATCCCATGGACAGAGGAGCCTGGCCAGCTACGGTCAATAGTGTCGCATGGAGTTGGACATGATTGAAGTGATTTAGCAGCAGCAGCAGCAACCATATTTATTACTAAAAGTGAAAAAAATTTATTGTGCATATTTTGAAGAACATGACTTGGCTCATGGTATTGCCAAATTTACTTCATCATGAGCCATGTCACTGTGGTTTTCACTCTGGAGGAGTAAAAAATTACAGAGAAGTCTTCCTGATCTCTGGTTCATCATTGTGTTGTGTTGTGTTGTGTGTTAGTCACTCAGTTGTGTCTGATTGTTTGGGACCCCATGGACTGTGGCCCACAGGCTCCTCTGTCCATTACAGAAATCTGACTCTAGAGATTGACATCAAAGGAAAGCTACTATCAGTCACAGACCCATGGACTTTCAGAGTTGGTAAGGGTCGTTTTACGGGAGGTCAAACTGAAATCCAGAGAGGGTGAAGTATTTACTGATGCATGGGCTACATTAAAGAAAAGCCATTTTTAACACTTGATGCCATGTGATGTAACCATCAACTCTCTTCCATACAATCTTGACCCCTTGAGAGCTGGGACTGATCTTGCTCATGTAGGACATTGTAAGTCCCAGTATTAAAGACTCAATAAATATTGAGTGAATTAATACACACATGCTAAAGAGCAGATGATGAATCTGATAGTTTGTGGACTCCAAATTCAAAGGGTTCCATGGAAGGACATTTCACAGAGAAAAAAAGTGACACCATTTTCTGAATTCAGACCTCATACACAACCAAGTAAAGACTGTCTGGAAGCCATATTCATGGAGAAGATGAGGGATAGTGAGGTTGGATGATGAATCAAATAGAAAGATCCTTGAGTACAATAAATAGAGAAATGGGCTTGCTTTGGCTTGAACCATAAGGATATTTATTGACTCATGAAACTGGAAGTAAGGGTGCAAGGTGGGCTTCCCAGATGCCTGTGGTTCTGCTGCATTTTCTCATTTCCCCACTGTTCTCCAGGCTCCATCTTTTCCGTGGAGTGGCTTCATGTTCAGGTGGCTATGGAGAGGCTGCTGCAGTTATCTCTCACATCTACACATGGTGATGACAAAGACCAGGAGAGGGATCTGGAAGCTCCTTCCAGAAGATGGAGGGAGGGCTATGTCCTTGCTTTCTCTCAGTCTGTTCTCCCAACAGCAACCAAAGCAATCCTGTGAAAGGGTAAGTCAAGTCACGAAATTTGCTCAAAACTCTCTGGTGTTTCCCATCTCCACCTGTAAAAGCCGGAGTCCTTCTCAGATCTGGGGAGGCCGACTGGATACCCCAAGCATCATGGCTTTCCATTCCTCTCTTACTCTTGTCCCCTTTGCCTACTCTGTTCCAGCCACACTGGCTTCCTTACTGTTCTTCCAAAACACTGAATCCATTCCCGTTTTAGGACAATTAGCCTGAAGTGCTGTTTGCAGACTCCATTGGGATGAAGGCCTCACCTCTGTCCAGCGGCCTTCCCTGAGAAGCTCAGTTTAAAATGCAGCCCCTGGACTCTCTCTCCTCTTCCCTGCTTTAGTTCCCCTTGCTTCAGTCAGCACTGCCAAGTATTATGCATGTGTATATATTTATATATATGTGCTCAATGAGTGTGTGTGCTCAGTTGTGTCAGATTCTGTGCAGCCCCATGGGCTATCGTCCACCAGGCTCCTCTGTCCATGGGATTTTTTCAGGCAAGAATACTGGAGGGCATTGCCATTTCCTTCTCCAGGGGATCTTCCTGATCTAGGGATCAAAACTGCATCTCCTGGGTCTCCTGCATCAGCAGGCAGATTCTTTACCACTGCAGCCACATGGGAAGCCCAATATATATTGTGTATAATTGTGTATTATATATACATACACATATATGTATATATATAATGATTTATTTTATTTGTTGTATATCCCTCTTCACAATGACAGTGATTTTTAAGAAAAAAAAAATTCCTGAGTTTCGTATGCCCATTGCACCTACAGCAATGCTTGGAACATAGTAGATGCATAGTAAATACTGTTGAATAAATAAAGTTCTCTCCCAAGCCTCTCCTTTTCTTTCATTGGCTCAAATTTGATGAGCCAGTCATTGCAAGGGATTTGGGATTACTTTGAAAGCAACCAGGTTCATCTCTGGAACTGGAGGTGGGATTAGTTTCCCACAAAGCACTTTGTTGCATGCACACCTGAACAAAAATTGTTCTGTCAGGAAGGAAAATAAGGGAAGGGGTGTTGGCTGAACATCCAGAAATGTCAGTACATCTAGATCTAGACCATTCTGAAACCTCAGTGTGGACTCCTGTGCACTCCCTGCCTCCTGTCAAAGGTTTTCTACTGACCCAGCAGGATTGCAAAAACCTTCCCTTTGGAATGTTGAGAAGGGATGAAGCTGAGTGGGGGGACTGTGGCGGTAAGAAAAGTTACTTCAGAGAAGCAATACAAAACACCACTGACAAGCCACAAGACAATCTGCAAAATGAGAAAATCACGTACACACCCCAGATTGCAAAATCAGAAGTGCTAATGGCAATGCCTAACAGGACTTTTCTTGAATGACAATCCAATTTTTCCATTGTGGCAGAGAGACTCACTGAAACATAGAAACTCCGCAGCCCTGACTTCTAGGTGCTGAGGTTTGTGAGTAAGGAAGTTGCAAGAAGCCCATTTCTGCTTAGAAGTGTACACGGTGCTCAACAAGGATCTGTGGTCTACAGGGCCCGAGTCTGCCTCAAGGGCCCATGAGCTCATGGCAAGCTCCAGTACCAGCAGCAGCTAAGAGTATTTTGTTCTTGCTCAGAGAGAGGATCTTAAAAAAAGCTAAGCTCAGATGGGGAGTGGCCTCATTTGGCACCTGAGAGGGTACAGGTCTGTGCGCTCTTTGGTTCGGTAGTAGGTTAGCCAACACCTGCTGTGTGGTAGACTTGATTCTAGGCACTGAGGATACACAGTGGTCTCTCTACAAAGGTCGCCAGGGTGCTCTTAAAAAAAAAAAAAAAAAAACCCGAAGCCAGTAACACTTAGAATAATCCACCAATTCTGTACATATCTCATGCCCACTTCACCAACTTGGATGACTGCTATACTCTAGTCACCCTGGGACTTCCCTGGTGGCTCAGATGGTAAAGCGTCTGCCTACAGTATGGGAGACCTGGGTTCGATCCCTGGGTCAGGAAGATCCTCTGGAGAAGGACATGGCACCCCACTCCAGTACTCTTGCCTGGAAAATCCCATAGACAGAGAAGCATAGTAGGCTACAGTCCATGGGGTTGCAAAGAGTCAGACACGACTGAACAACTTCACTTCACTTCACTTCACTTCAGTCATCCTGGCAGCCTTCGTTCTGGTTCTGGTTCTTGTTTCTTGTACTCCAAGCTTCTTCCTGCCACAGATCTTTTGCACATGCCTGTCCTCTCCTGGAGCACTCCTCCCTAGGGCCTAATCATGGCTGACTTCTCAGGATTAAGATCTGACTCAATACTGTGCTTTTGAAGACACTTTCCTTGGCTGTCTAAGGATGCATCATCACACACCAGAGGTGGCATTAAATTTTTCTAACCCCAGGGATGGCACAATCACTGGCTAATCCAAACAGATGTTAGCCACGCACCACTGGGACAGCTGCATCTTTGCAGACTGGCTGAACACCACCAGATCATGTGCCACACGTGGCCCCTATTAATGTATTTCCTTCAGAGTATCTATCACTCTCTGACATTGTCATGGTTTTCTTTTCAACTTTTTCTCCCCTACTTTTCTTCTTCTTCTTAATTGCATGTCTTGGCAATGTCAAGAGTTTTTCTGTTTTATTCCTTGTGCCTTAGGGCATTGACAGTGCTTAGTTCAGGTCTGGCATAAAAAAAGTGCTGCATTAAAATCCAGAACTTGTGAAATGAAAGACCAGAACACCAGTCATCGGGCGATTTACATGCTGGGAGCTGGTATTAATGGTGGCACCATTATAGAGGTATGTGTACTACTGAATGGCTTGAGAATTTCAAATTATGAAACCAGAATTTCTTTGGAATTGGAAGTAACTCTAAATTGGGGGATAGAATGATGATGGTACTGTGGGTGCACGAGATGGCAAGCTGCACAGGTTCTGGGGAGATACATCAGGAGCAAAGCCTGGATACAGCCATGGATACAGCCCTGAGTACAGGGATCCCACTGGACTGACAATGACCTGTGAAGACACTCACTGTCTCTGCAGTGTTGCCCCTTTTGTAGAGCCTGGTGCAAACTGGCATGAATTTGGCTCTTGATTGGTCAAATGCTTTATTTAATTATCTTACCTACCTAGAAGGTATCTCACCTTGGTAAAGAATTCATCTGCAATGCAGGAGACCCTGGTTCGATTCCTGGGTTGAGAAGATCCCCTGCAGAAGGGATAGGCTACCCACTCCAATATTCTTGGGCTTCCCTGGTGGCTCAGATGGTAAAGAATCTGCCTGTAGTGTGGGAGACCTGGGTTAGATCCCTGGGTTCGATGGCAACCTACTCCAGTATTCTCGCCTGGAGAATCCCTGTGGACAGAGGAGCCTGGCGGGCTACAGTCCATGGGGTTGCAAAGAGTAAAACATGATTGAGCAGCTAAGTACAGCACTTAGAATGTCTCGTTTAATTCTCCACAGTACCTTTGTGAGATAGGTGAGTGAAATCAAGTTCATCTTGCAAACTAAGAGATGGAAACTCAGTGAGATTGACTGACATGCCCAAGGTCACAAAGATAAAACCTAAGCCTGCTCTCTCTTTTGCACCCCAGTGAAAGCTTCTACCACTGGGGCCATGTGTCCCCGTGTGCCCCCTGGACCTTGCTGTGGAAAAGACTCAAGTGAGATTTCCGGTCTTCACAGACTCAGTAAAGAAAGTGGACACAGCCACGGAACTTCCTCCTGGCACTGTATATGAAGAGAGCGGCTCTGCCAGGCTCTCTCTGAGTGACCTTGGGCAGATCTCATCCCCTTGCAAGCCTCAGCCTCCTCATCTGTAAAATGAAGGGCTTAGATAACGGCCTTAAGAATCTTTCCAGCTTTGATGTAGGATTCTGTGATGTCAAAAAAGAAGAGATATTATATTATTGTGAATTGAAAAATAATTATCTTTTATGTTCCACATATAACTTTCTACTTCTCAGGCTACCTGTTATAGGGTGTCAACATTGCCTCATCTATCAGACACTGTTGTAATAAAGATGCAATTTGTGGCTACAATTTCCATTTTATGGCAATATCTGATTTACATGAGGTATTTTTAAAGCATGTCACTTGTAACGTGTGTACCTGCCAGGAGTCTGCTCTTCATAATCACTTTCCAGCGAGGTCAGAGAAAGTGCCGAGATTTAAGTAAACACACATCAGGCAAGTTTTCAACACTAAAGTCTCCCTCTCATGTTGGGGAGGAATGTTGCATCCCTCTAGGGGATGATGACAACTCTCTCATATTCAGACCAAAAGTCTCTGGCTTGGTGGGTAGAGATTACTGGAACTTTTCCTACAGATGCTCTCAAATTCTGATTGGGGGAGGGAGGAGTTGTTCAGAGGCCTGTGTGTACACCAGGTAGGGGGCTCTCAGAAGTCAGTTTGCCAATAATCGATCAGCTGAGAATTCACTCAATGACCAGTTTGCCGTGTCCAGTTGATTATTTTGATACAAAATTTAAGGCAAATATTGGAAGGGCAGAAGCAGTATGACAGACAGAAATATCTAGGGAAAAAATCCTAACTTGGTGAATTTTTCTGTTTATTAATATTTTTAAAAAAATTCTGGGTTATTTTGCAAGTTAGCTTTTGACTGACTTGTGGAAAATTGGTCTGTTTCTGCGAGGTCAGTCCAGTCAGTTGGAGGTCTGCAATTTTGACCTTCTGATGCTGCAGAGGCAGATTTTAAGACCACTTAGTCTATTTATCTGAAGCCAGGGAGAGCATCCCTGAGCCAGCTCAAACCACAGAAAAGAGAGAGTGATAATAAGTCCAGTTGTATGTGATGTCTAATTCTTGCCTTGCACACCTTGAGTGAAAAGGATTTTGAGGAATCTTTCTCCTTAATTCTGGCAGGAATTTAGTGGCCTTTGAAGCAGAGCCAAGCAGACATGAGCTTCTGAGAAACCTGATCCTCTTACAGCCTCTGAAGCCCTTTCAGCCAGCCCTCAAACACTGCTGCTCCCATATTATGCTGTGGGATTAAAAAAAAAATGAAACTCCCATCATTGTTCATGCAACAATGATGAAAGCACCCAGAGGCCAGAAAAGACGAGGGAAGTGAGCATATCTTTGTATAAGGCATCTGCTGACCCAGCCTCTGAGGTCCAGTTAAGCAACTTGACATGGTGACTGCAACTTGGTTAAGCAACTTGACATGGAGAAAGGTTGCTTGGGAAGCGGGTGAACTTATGTCCCGGAGACCTAGCCACTAGTTCAGAATCCTCCCAAAGGTCATTTAGCTGGTGAGGATTTTTTCTTGAGCCTTGTCTGGCCTGTGCAGTTTACCCTTGATAAGGACTCAATTCTGGAGCCTACAGCTCAAGTCTGCAAGGCCCAACTACTCTTTGCTCCAGCTCCAGGGCCAACACAGTGCTAGGAAAGGAGGAAAGGCTCAATAAACACTCATAAGTGGATGGTGGCCTTGCAAGGCAGGCAGCCAACAGGAGGCTTACCTTCCTCCCCCTCCTACTGCCTACTTTGTCACCATTGAGGGCTTTCTCAGACCAGGTGCAGATTACAGGGAATGACAAAACGGGATTTATCATTCCTGAAATGTAGCCTATTTCTGGGTAGTGGCATTGTCCTTCATGCTTTTGAAAATGCCACTCTCTTAGCCAGGAATGCCCATTCCCCCTTTTCCATTAACTTGTCTGACCTTCTCATTCAACACCCAGCTCAGATGTCACTTTCTTGGGAAAATTTTCCCAGTTCTACCAGGCGTGGATTATTTGTAACTATAACTGGGCACATCATCCCTCCACTATAAAATCTTCAAAGATAGTTACTTCATCCTTATTCTTATTTATTCACTCACTTGTTTAGAGACAGCATAGGATAATGTTTAAGAGTGTGAGTGATGGATTTAAAGACAGCATGGATTTAAAGGCTAGCTGTGACACTTACTGGTTATGTAATTTACAGTGAGTGACTTATCCTCTTTAAATCCTATTTCTTATATGTAAGAAAGAACACAGCAGTACTATTCATCTTCTAGGGTTGTTGACAAAAATTATGTGCATATATTATTTCTTGGGCACTTATTACATGCTGATAATATAATTATTATGATTATTTAGTTAACAAATATTTATTGTACAAATACTGGGTGCCTGATGTTCTTCTAGGTGCCACCTCCAAGATCTAACCAGATGTTTAGTACAGAGTTTGGGCTCAGCTAATGTTCACTGAATGAATAAAGACTGAACAAGTCATTTATATTTAGTTTTTAAATCTGTGTATTAGTCGGGCAGGCTGGATAATGGTGTGTAATAAACACCACCACCATCCCAAATCTTAGTAGATTAATTGAACAAATTGTTCCTTTTATACATTGATGTGGGCTGGCCGAGATCTGTTCATCGGGGGTCAGAGAACCAGGCTGACCATGGTGGCGTCTCAAGAGATGCTTCTACGATCTCTACAGCAGAGGGAAGAGAACGATGTGTTCTCTCTCAGAGGTCCCACTTGAAAGCAGCACGCAGTGTCTCTGCTCACACTGTCTTGGCTAGAGCAAGTAACAAGGCCTGCCTAACTGTAAAGGGCAGAGAGAGTTGCAGTCGCAGTCCTACCCTGTGCCCCAAAGGAGAAGAACCAGAATATTTGTGAATATCCTTCATGACTATCATAGGCTGGAAGCCGATGGTACAGTCTTCTCACTAACACACGGCCATCTTTGGCTTACAAAGAACCCCCAGTTCAAGGTCAGTATCAGTAGTTACCCCAGGCTTCTGGTTTAGAATTAAATTTTCAAATTAAGTCTGTCTTTCTTCTCACTTCCCCACTCAATTATATTTTAAGCAGATGGGTGATCCTGTCAGCTTTAAAACAACAGAGAAAAAACCCAAATGTATGTAAAACATCCCACCATCCAATTAAATTTCTCTGCCACTCCAAGATTTGGCCTGTGATGCTGATTTATATTAAAAAAAAAAAAAAGCAGAAGCCCAAATTTAAGAAACTTCCAACATGTTTTCATGTTGTTCTCTATGGCTGACGTGTAAATGGAAAGAATGTTTTTATTTCCCTCATGTCAAACACCTTTATTTCTGTTGCTTGATGGCTTGGAACGGGATTCTGTTTCAAGACAATTAAAAGCAGCTTCTAAATGCAAACCCAGTGAAGCAGGCCAGTGGGAAGATGTACAAGTGGGACAAATCTTAATCAAGTAGTTGTGGATCTTTGAAGAACCTTGGCCAAGCCTCTGGACTCAGCCTGAGACTCCAAAAGTAACTCTTCTGGGCTTGGCCTGAGGCTCAAAAATACCTTCCTCACAACCCTACAGATCCCCCCATCCCCGCCCAGATCAAACGAGGGTGCATTAGCTGTTTCTGTGTAATAACATCACCTGAGAGTCAGGAACGCAGGAGTGGCTTAATCGGGTTGTTCTGACTAAGCATGTCTCAGGAGACTGTGGTCAGCTTGCCTGTTGGGGCTGCCACCATCTGAATCCTGGACTGGGCTGGAGGATCTTTCCATGCATGTGGCTGTTGAATGACTTCAGTTGTTAGCCAGAGGCTTCAGTTCCGTGCTATGTGCTCCTTTCCACAGAACCATTAATGGTGTGTTTGCTGGCATCCTCAAGTGATCTGATAGATAAATAGATAGACCCCTCAAGACGGAGTCATGTGCTCAGTTGCAGTCCTGTCTGACTCTTTGCAACCCCATGGAATGTAGCCCACCAGGCTCTTTTGTCCATAGGATTCTCTAGGCAAGAATACTGGAGTGGGAGGCTGTTCCCTTCTCCAGTGGATCTTCCCAACCCAGGGGTCAAACCTGTGTCTCCTATATTGACGGGCAGATTCTTTACCACTGAGTCACCAGGGAAGTTCAATATGGAGTCATAGTCATCACCTACTTTTGGAAAAGACGTATATCACCTCTCCTATGTTCTGTTGGTCACATAGACTGACTCAGGTATAGTTTAGGGCGAGAACACACAAGGATGTGAATATCAGGAGGTGGGGATCATTAGGAGTTAATTTGGAGGCTGATTACCATATGAGGGATGCCCATGCATGCACGCACATATGCACACACTCATGCACATACACAGGCACATATTTAATCAGTAAATAAGAGAACAAACTTTATATACTATGGCCAAGACCTGGGCTAGGTAAATTTCATGGATTATCTCAGTCCTCACAATAACTCTGTTCTTGATGAGAATGACAAAACTGTATTTCAAAGAGGTTAAGTAGCTAAATGTTGTCTGGTAGGAGGTGGCAGAGCCAAGGCACAAAATGAAGTCTGTCTGATGCAAAACACTTCCTGGAGCCATGTGGACTGCTGGGTAAGGTGATGATGGTACAGTGTGGTCTTGACAGTGGTCTCTGAAATTAGCCCCCCTGGCCTCAACTCTAGATACTGCTACTCACCAAGTGTGTCACCATAAGCGAGTTACCTGACCTCTCTTAGTCTCTACATTCTCATCTGTACAATGGGGATGTATTTAATGATATCCACTGCATTCAACTGTGTGGAGATTAGGTCAGGTAACAGCTGTGCAACACCAGCTATGAGGTGAGTGTTCAGTAGGTGCTGAGGGTCATGGTTATGAGCCCTGGGCTTTGCCCTCCAAACTAGAGTAAATCCTATCCCTCCATTTTACCTCAGATTTCTCAAGGAGTGAAGGCCTTAGATTATGTCCCAGGTCGCTTCCAATTCATAGTTCATGAAAAAATTTTAACATAGTATTTATCTGAATATTGGAGTTGTGCTAAGCAGTATGAAACTAAAATATTCTGTAATTATGGTATGCTGAACAGTTGAGGTTTTCTTGACTTTAGCTGGAATTTAATGAAAATGGGTTGTAACTTTCTCTTTGATCCTCTGTATCTGAACTGTCAAAAGATGACCTTGAGGTGGAGGGGAAAGCATGCCAGGCTGAGGACTCTGCTCCCAGTGGACTTTGACTCTGACTGGCTGTGTGACCTCAGAGAAAGCTCTTGACCTCTCTGTTCTTAAGCATGTTCTTTATTCCAGATGAGGACAAAACCCTGCTTTGCTTCATGATCAAATGAATTTGGGACACACAATAAAAATGAAGCACATTTTCAGTGATGAAACTCCTAAGGGGATGCTGAATCCAAGAGGCTTTGGAGGATGGTTCCTTGTGTCCTTCTGGGGCCTGTGAGCAAGCAGGGGCAGGAGGGCCAGGCCAATTACCTTCTAGAGAAAAATAGCAGTTTGGAAATTCTGAGGACCTTTTAACACATCTTTTTCAAAAGGATTTCTCAAGGCGGAGGTATAAAGGTGTCCGAGGCAGTGACAAAAGAACCTTACATTGTTTTTAACCTCTGGGGGCAGAAATGCTGGCTCTCTTGGATGGACTGAATTTTGTCTGCTCAGTAGAGAGAAGAAACCGAGAGGAAGCAGGCGAAGGGGAGGGAAGGAAAATGAAGTGCGTGCGTGCGTGCGTGCATGCGTGTTGTGTGCATGCGCGTCTTTTCCCTCCTCTTGTTCATCCCTCCAGGTCAGGCGGTTTGGAGTCAGCTCTTAACGCTGGCCACTTTGACCACTCTTGCTACATGGATGTTGCAGGTGCTGTCTCCAGCCAGTGACTCCAGTCTGTCTCTGCTTCTGCCGCTATCCGGTTAGCACTTTGTTATCCACATACCAATACTGTGGGTGTAGAATTATGACCCATGATGGATGAGAGACACCTGATCCAGCCCCTCTGTACCCTACACTAACAGAAGCCAGTCTGGTCCCTGTTCCTACAGAGGGACTGAGTTCCCATCCATCTCTTCCCACCCCTGATCTCAGAATACAGTAAGCCCCCACCCCATCCTCTTGCACCTGAGTGTTTCCATCCACTTCTGATCTTATCTAGGGAGATGTTTACTTTGTTTTTTAGTGGGTCAATGCCACACTTCAGTTCAGTTCAGTTCAGTCGCTCAGTCGTGTCCGACTCTTTGCGACCCCATGAATCACAGCACACCAGGCCTCTCTGTCCATCACCATCTCCCGGAGTTCACTCAGACTCACGACCATTGAGTCCATGATGCCATCCAGCCATCTCATCCTCTGTCGTCCCCTTTTCCTCCTGCCCCCAATCCTTCCCAGCATCACAGTCTTTTCCAATGAGTCAACTCTTTGCATGAGGTGGACAAAGTACTGGAGTTTCAGCTTTAGCATCATTCCTTCCAAAGAAATCCCAGGGCTGATCTCCTTCAGAATGGACTGGTTGGATCTCCTTGCAGTCCAAGGGACTCTCAAGAGTCTTCTCCAACACCACAGTTCAAAAGCATCAATTCTTCGGTGCTCAGCCTTCTTCACAGTCCAACTCTCACATCCGTACATGACCACTGGAAAAACCATAACCTTGACTAGACAGACCTTAGTCGGCAAAGTAATGTCTCTGCTCTTGAATACACTATATACTGTTAANGATGCTTTTGAACTGTGGTGTTGGAGAAGACTCTTGAGAGTCCCTTGGACTGCAAGGAGATCCAACCAGTCCATTCTGAAGGAGATCAACCCTGGGATTTCTTTGGAAGGAATGATGCTAAAGCTGAAACTCCAGTACTTTGGCCACCTCATGCGAAGAGTTGACTCATTGGAAAAGACTCTGATGCTGGTAGGGATTGGGGGCGGGAGGAGAAGGGGACGATCGAGGATGAGATGGCTGGATGGCATCACGGACTCGATGGACGTGAGTCTGAGTCAACTCCAGGAGATGGTCATGAGCAGGGAGGCCTGGTGTGCTGCAATTCATGGGGTCGCAAAGAGTCAGACATGAGTGAGCGACTGAACTGAACTATGGTTCTAGAGGCTGGAAGTCCATGATCAGGGTTCTAGCTTTTTTGGTCTCTGGTGAGAGTTCTCTTTCTGAGTGTCTCCTTGCAGTTTTCTCATATAGCTTTTTCTTGGTGTGTGTGCAGAGAGAGTTAGAGAGGGAAGGAGAGTAGCATCTCTCTAGTTTCTCTTCTTGTAAGGATGCTGATCCTATGGGACCAGGGCCTCACCCTTATAATCTTATGTAACCTTAATTACAACAAGGGACACGCATCCGGTCCCATCACTTCATGGCAAATAGATGGGGAAACAATAGAAACAGTGACAGACTTTATTTTCTTGGGATCCAAACATTACTGCAGATGGTAGTTTTTTTNCACTGTTTCCACTGTTTCCCCATCTATTTCCCATGAAGTGATGGGACCAGATGCCATGATCTTTGTTTTCTGAATGTTGAGCTTTAAGCCAACTTTTTCACTCTCCTCTTTCACTTTCATCAAGAGGCTTTTTAGTTCCTCTTCACTTTCTGCCATAAGGGTGGTGTCATCTGCATATCTGAGGTTATTGATATTTCTCCCAGCAATCTTGATTCCAGCTTGTGTTTCTTCCAGTCCAGCGTTTCTCAATGCCACACTTAGGTATATATTTTAACACTTTTTCTATCATTGTTCTAAATGGGCCTCCCTGGTGGCTCAGTAGTAAAGAATCCACCTGCAATGCAGGAGACGCAATAGATGCAGGTTTGCTCCCTGGGTCAGGAAGATCCCCTGGAGGAGGGCATAGCAACCCACTCCAGTATTCTTGCTGGGAAAATCCCATGGACAGAGGAGCCTGGTGGGCTATAGTCCACAGGGTCACTAAGAGTTGGACATGACTGAACACACACATGCATCATTTTTCTATATTTCTCTATTAGTTCAGAGGGTAGTTTGGTGAGCTAAACACAGCAAGCACTGTCTTAACTAGATATACAGTTTCATGCCATTTTAAAATTCCTCTCACAGATTAAAAAAAATTAGTTTATATTAATTGGAGGATAATTACTTTATAATATTGTGAAAGTCTTTGTCATACATCAACATGAATCAGCCACCGGTGCACATGTGTTCCCCCATCCTGAACCCCTGTCCCACCTCCTTCCCCACCCTAACCCTCTGGGTTGTCCCAGAGCACCAGTTTTGAGTGGCCTGCTTCATGCATCGACCTTGCGCTGGTCATCTATTTTACATACGGTAATATACATTTCAATGTTATTCTCTCAAATTGTCCTACCCTCACCTTCCCCCACCTAGCCCAAAAGTCTGTTCTTTATATCTGTGTTTCTTTTGTTGCCTTGAATATAGGATCATCATTACTGTCTTTCTAAATTCCATATATATATATGTTAATATACTGTATTGGTGTTTCTCTTTCTGGCTTACTTCACTCTGTACAATAGGCTCCAGTTTCATCCACTTCATTAGAACTGACTCAAATGCATTCTTTCTTCTAGCTGAGTAATATTCCATTGTGTATATGTACCACAACTTCCTTATGTATTCATCTGCCCATGGACATCTAGGTTGCTTCCATGTCCTAGCTATTTTAAACAGTGTTGCAATGAACATTGGGGTACATGTGTGTCTTTCAGTTCTGGTTTCCTCACTGTGTATATACACCAGCAGGATTGCTGGGTCGTATGGCAGTTCTATTTCCAGTTTTTATTGAGGTATCATCTCACACTGGTCAGAATGGTCACCATCAAAAAGTCTACAAACAGTAAATGCTGGATAGGGTGTGGAGAAAAAGGAACCCTCTTACACTCTTGGTGGGAATGCAAACTGGTACAGCCACTATGGAGAACCCTGAAGAGATTCCTTTCACAGAGTTTTAACTAAAATTTTTATTAAGATATTTGTAGGTTCCCAACAATGGTAAATAGTACAGAGGGACCCTGTGCACCCTTTACCCAGTTTCTCCCAATGACAAGCATTTTCCAAAACTATCGTACAATGTCAGCCAGGATATCGAATCTCTTGCGATTTCTAAGAGAATTTTTAAAATGTGCTCTCAAGAAGGGGAGGAGGACAGAGTCCATGCTCCCCACGCTTGGGCTCTGCTGGCACTGTCCTTGTGGAGTAACGTGACGGTGCAGAGTGTGACTCACTCTGCTGCAGGGTCCTGGGTGGCCTCCCTGGGGCTTGGTTTCCTCATCTGTAAATTAAGGGGGTGGGATGAGAAGTTCTCCAAAGTTTCTTCTATTTCTACCACTGTGTGACTTTACATATGGCTCGAGACCGTCCTGGGGCCACACTGCCTTTCCTCCATGCCTCTTCCCCACCTCCATGGGCCCCGTGATTGGGTGTCACAGACACCCGCTCCTGGAGTCTAGGGCTGTATGTGTATTGGCTTTCCAGGTCTAAGGAGACCTTTCCATTCCATCTGTGCATGGTCCAGGTTTGGGGGCCGGACCCCAGCCAGCCAATGAGCATGCACTGTGGGATATTTGTTGAGACAATGGGGGTGCTGAGGTGTAGGATGGAGACTTGGAGTTTCAGGCAGTCAGCTTGCCCCCACGAAGGAAGTGTTTACTCAGAACTGGGTTGGAACGGAGCAAAGTGGAGCTGACAGTTGCAGAGAGAGGAGCACAACCCAAGTCCAGAAATGTCCTGAAATAGTGAAGGTCACAGCCATCGTGGAGCCTCACTTTACCCATTAAACCCAAGGGAGTAAGGGTTATCTTCAGGGAAGAGGAACCATCTACTAACTTCAGGCTCCTGCTTCTGTCGGGTGGGGGGCTCTGAAGGACGGCTGGATTAGAAGGAAAAGAGTTGGCACCACCTGCAAACTTGGAATTAATCATGAACCAAAGGGTATTTCCTTCTCTCTGCGGATCTGGGAGGAGATCACATTGGTTTTCCGAGGGAAGTCACCTTGATGCACACGTGCTTTCCCCATTCTTGGGAGGAAACCACGTTACAGTGGATCCTGGGCTGCTGCTGCCTGCTCTCACGGCTCATTACAAGGTACTGAGCTCGTCTGATGCCTTCGAGCCTTGTTTGGTGGTGTCTTCTCTTAAGCATTGTATATGGTGACTCAGATTTCACCTCTGAGCCATTCATCAGGGAGACAGTGATTTATTGAGATGGGACAAGAAGGTGATAACTCCAGCTGCTGGCCCAGGCCTCATTAACACTGAGCCTCTTAGAGTTCAGCTCTAAGCACAGGTGGGTAGAGGTCATGGCCAGGGGGTTCCCTTGCCTCCTGCTCCACCCTCTGGAGTCTTCCAGAAAGTCTTAGCACTCACTCTGGTGGGAATGGTATCCTCAGAGCAGAGGGTTTCCTCTAGGGATATGAAATAGTTTCATCTGGAAAAGCTTAACTCTGTCCAGCCATCTGTCCACTGCATCTTCTCATCTCTATTTATTTAAATAGATAATGTGAGTGTAAAGGGAAACAATTTTAAAAAATGAAGCTTCCTCATCTGTAAAATAAACATAATAATAACACCTACTGTAGAGAGTTGTTATGATAATGAAATGAATTACTATATGTCAAGTGCTCAGCACAGTGCTGGCTCTTATTATAAATATAACTCTTACACTTCCATCCCCAACCACCCAATTCCTTTCCCATTACAGGTTCTAGAGATCATCTCCATGTAAAGATATGTGTGTATATAAACACGGCTTCCCTGGAGGCTCAGTGGTAAAGAAACTGCCTGCCAATGCAGGAGATGTGGGTTCGATCCCTGAGTCAGGAAGATCCCCTGGAGAAGGAAATGGCAACCTTCTCCAGTAACCTTGCCTGGGAAATCCCATGGATAGAGGAGCCTGGTGGGCTACAGTCCATGGAGTCACAAAGAGTAGGACATTTCTTAGTGACTAAACAACAACCACACACACACACACACACACACACACACACACAAATTCCTCAAGGTGATGACACTGGAGCAATGTCTCAGAACTTGTTTCCAGACCCCTGCTCTGGCCAGACCACAGGAGTTTCTAGTGCCAGCCTGGGTTGGGAAACTCAGGCTTGGAAGCCAAATAAGACTCTGGGGAACATCAGGAAATCGGAGTGTGGAGCCACTACGAGGGAAGAAGCAAACAACCATGTTTCCACAAGTGCCTAAGCCAGGAGGACTGCCTGGAGGAGGCCCACGGTGAACGAAATATGTTCAGTGTAGCTGTGAAAGTCACAATCAAAATAAGAGTGACAGAACTGGGGGACGCTGGTTGGGGCCTATTGTGTGACCTCAGCTCTCTGGTTAGAGTCCCAGGCTCAGGACAACTGGCACTGAGAAGTTCCATAGCCCTGAGAGCAGCAAAATGGCCAGCAGACTCCTTCCCCAGGACTCACTGAGACGTGGCAGAAATGCTCCTGCTGCCTTCACTGCCATGCTCCCCTCCCAGGTGTGAAGACAGGTCTGGGGGAGCTCTAGGATTCCTGACTGGTTAGTTCAATGGGGGTGACACATCAATTTATTTTCCCTCTTTCCTGGGGGTGGGGTGGGTTTCACCTGGGTGCAACGCTAAGCAGACTCTCTTTCTCTCTCTCGACAAGCACCTCACTCCTAGGCAGGACACTGGCTGAGCTGATGAAACCTGTGGGTCCTCTGGGGCTGCCAGTAGAAGAATTCGTGGACAGCCTGGCAAGTCTCCCTGGGAGTCTGGAAATGTACAGAAGCAGAGAGACTGGAACCAACTCTTGACCAGACATGCTGAAGGTGAGAGGCTGGTGGAGCAGCCTGGCCCGGTGGATACAGCAAAAGAGGGTTGTAGAACTGTAGGCACTTTGCACCACTGATGTGGCCAGGATGCATATGCTTCCTCGGGGCCCAGACGGTGCTGCAGAAGGCAGGCCGGCTTGGGTATTCTCAGCAGTCCTTGTCTGAGGATACTGCCCCTCACTGAGGAGCCTTGGCAGCAAGAGGCTGTGCAGAAGGAGCAGGGGAGTCGCGGGGGGCGGGGTGCTTTGAGGGGGTGTTGGAAGAGATCAGCTAGAGGGCATTGCCCATGTCAGGGAACAGTGAAGGGACTCCTTGACATCCTCCCCGTGAAACCCTACAACACTCGGATGCACCTGTAGAGGTCTGATGGGAATGAGAGGGTTCCAGCAGCCTCAGTGCTTTCCTCTCCCTGCTGATTACAGTAGGAGCTGGAGCACAGAAGTGGGGCATGGGCCACGAGAGTGGGCTGTTCTCACCAGTTCTGGGGGCTCCCCCACTGCTGGGGCCTGAGTAAACATCCTTGCGGGGAGCCCAAGGACAGGATTCAGGGTGAATACTTGATAAGTGGTCTTAGAATGCTGCCAAGCAAGTGGGGACAGATATTGAGGGAAGGAAGCCAATCAAAGACTGCCTGCCACACTTAGTGGTTCCTGCTGTGGGCCACGGGGCTGACACCTCCCCTGCGTTTTCTACTAGGGCCCCAGTGGGTGTTCCACCTGCAGCTCCCTGTCACTCACTGATGGTTGGACCCACACCTGATAGTATCATGCACACGGCTGGAAAGTCCATGAGCTCCCAATATGTGCCAGAAACATGAGTGCCAGGGGTGAGCACTGACAACCTCTGCTTCTGTGGAGAGAGGGAGGCTGAAACAGGATACGAGATGAAAGATTTGAACCAGACTGAATTGGACTGGGCAAGACTGGAGTGTTTCTTTACCCAGAAGTGGCCCAGAAGCTGTGGGATCAGCTGGGAAGCTCGATGCAGGACAGAAATGGGAGATGCAGGTGAGCATTTGTGAGGCAGGAGAAAAGGAAAGGTATTTCAGGTTGCTTGCCAAGTCCAGACTGAGAACGGTGCTGACTTCCTGCATTAAGTGCAAGCTCAGTGCTGTGAGGACAACCCCAGACGCCAACCTCGTTCAATCACTTCAAGGGATGGCTTTGCTATTATCCCCATCGTGAAGACGGATGAGCTGGGCTCTGGGAGGCTAAGTCATGTCAAGGCTGCTCAGCTACTTGGCAACCGTGTCACGTTTGTCTCCAGCCCCATGCTATTTACCACTGGGGCAGAGACTCCTGGGGGCCTGTCTCTTGCCCACTTCCTGTCCATTTCTTAGTGACCGAGCTTTGGTGTTTTTTCAAGTCCCAGTGCATCTGCCTTCATGACCATACTTTTCAGCCTCTTTAGGGCCAGGGTTGCCAATGAGCGGTAGGCAGAGGCTTTGGGTGGGACTTTCAGGGAAGCTCCTTAAGAAACAACTTACAGGTAAAAGGTACCCTTTACTCCTTCTTCTTTCGCTTCTTCCCTGGACCAGGATGTGATGTTCAGGGCGCTAGCAGCCATGTGGGACGATGAGGTAACTTTGAGAATGGGCACCACATAAGAAGGGATGAAGGGCTGTGGAGAAGAATGTTGGCAGGAGCCTGGGTGTCTGGCAATTCTGACCCAGATCACCCACCTCATCAGCCTTTTACAGGCCACTGTCCTTTTTTGTCTCTGTTATTGGCAGGTGGGTGCAGCTTCTGATGGATACAATCATGGAGCTATCACATTTTCACAGTAAGAAACATGCGAGACATTCAGTACCTGCAAAAGACATTTACTGAGGAACTTGTACGAGATCAGCCCCGCATGGAAGGCAGTGGGGAAGCACTTCTTCCTTCTCTCAGACACCAGCACCTCCCCACCCTACCCCACCGAGTCAAAGCTCTGGCCAATTTGACCATGAATCTGACAACCTGGTGACGTTTCATGTTTCACTGTTCAATTTTTTAATGG
Source organism: Neotragus pygmaeus (assembly GCA_006410875.1). Taxonomy (NCBI): domain Eukaryota; kingdom Metazoa; phylum Chordata; class Mammalia; order Artiodactyla; family Bovidae; genus Neotragus; species Neotragus pygmaeus. Next base: position 1,378,756 of record SJYV01045352.1, on the reverse strand, counting down.
ATGAAATTCCTCCAGGACAGCATCATGTTTTAGAAATTGTGTCTTCTCCTCTACATGTACATTTCGGGAATTCCGTGTTAGGCCCGAAAGCTATGGAGATTCTATTGGTGTGAGGATCTGGAGGAGTGGAAGGAGTGATGAACAGGCCTTTGGGACTGAAGGTAAGAGTCCTGTGTGCTAAGTTGCTTCAGTCATGTCTGACTCTTTGGGACCCTATGGATTGTAGTCTGCCAAGCTCCTGTCTCCATGGGGATTCTCCAGGCAAGAATACTGGCTATTTCCTCCTCCAAGGGATCTTCCTGACCCAGGGATTGAACCCAGGTCTCCTGTATTGCAGGCAGGTTCTTTACTGTCTGAGCCACCAGGGAAGCTCTTAAGGGCTCTATTAAATAGACCCTCAAACTAGAAAGAGGGTAAAAAACTCTGATGGGTGCACCCAAAGTTAGGAAAACAACTCTGAGTAAAAGAAGCAGGCATTTGGGAGAATTTTTGATTTTGAGCAAGGAATATTTTTGAGTAACTTAAAATGTCTGACTCAAGACTGACGTCATTCATATAGTGGCTACCATCCCTCTCTCGGTGTGTATTAGGGTCTAAGAATTTTGAGCAAGAGATTGGTATATTGGTCAGAACTCTATGGGCTGTGAGCATGAGATTTACAAATTTCTTTCATTGACAAACTTGCCTGGAGCCATAAGGCAAAGGGAATTCTGGAAAAAGTAGCTCCCAGTTTTAGAAGGGAATGATGTGGTATCAAACTGACTATAGGCAGGTCAGCTTAAGAATGCAGATTTTTTTTGGCGTCCATCTTTTGCTATTTTGTGCTAGCTTTCACAGAAGAATTGTATAAGAACCTGATTCTTGATTCCAAGGAATCAAACCAAACTCAGGTCTGCAAGGCTAATCTTGCCTTGAAATAAGCTGACTATGACATGCTAAATCTCCCCTAAGTATGTTAACTAGATTAGGGTACGCAGGCATGCAGGACATTTTCCCTCGTCTCTTGGATTAAGTAAAGCAGGCAAGAATGAAAACAATTTGCATTTCCACCAGCAGTGTAACAGGGTTCCCTTTTCTCCACACCCTCTCTAGCATTTATTGTTTGTAGACTTTTTGCAGATGGCCATTCTGACTGGTGTGAGATAATACCTCATGGTGGTTTTGATTTGCATTTCTCTAATGAGCAATGTTGAGCACCTTTTCATGTTTATTAGCTATTTGTATGTCTTCTTTGGAGAAATGTCTGTTTAGGTCTTCTGCTCACTTTTTGACTGAGTTTGTTTTTCTGGTACTGAACCGCATGAGCTGCTTTTATATTTTGGAGATTAATTCTTTGTCAGTTGTTTCATTTGCTATTATTTTTTCCTGTTCTGAGGGTTGTCTTTTTACCTTGCTTATAGCTTCCTTCATTGTCTAAAAGCTTTTAATTAGGTCCCATTTGTCTATTTTTGTTTTTATTTCCATTACTCTTGGTGCATTGGAAGAAACACAAGCTGGAATTAAGATTGCTGGGAGAAATATCAATAACCTCAGATATGCAGATGACACCACCCTTATGGCAGAAAGTGAAGAGGAACNAAAAAAAAAAAAACATACAGCATTTTCTACAAGTCTATAGAGGCAATTGTGGGGTGTGGGGGTAGAGATAAAGGTGTCATGGTGGGTCCCTATCTCCAATTGCTAGAAAAGGCATTTTTAAACTTAAATGGCATTATCAGAGTAGACTTTTGGGGTCTTGAGTTTTCTGATTAGCTGATAGGACTTTCTAACTCCAATATAAAACATTTCTGGAAGGCCTACTTCTGTCTGGTGATGTCTCTAAGAGTGGATGCTTGGTGTCATAAGAATATAGCAAGACCCAGTCTGAGCATGTAAGCCTAAGAGAAAATGAAGAACAGCACTTAGTAAGAGATCCTGTAAATGTTAGCAACCCAAACGCAGTGCGAAATGTTTTATTTAGCATTATCTGTAAAACAATATGCGTTTAACATAATGATTAAAATCTTGGAGTAATACTTCCTTTGGGCTTGCAGGATATTTGATCTCGCTTATAGGGTGCCATCATATCATGCTATCCTGCTTGGCTTCATATAGTCCTTTATTTTTCATACCTAGCTTTGAGGATGATATTAACTGGCTGCCCAGACAAAAAAGCAGACCAATCATAGTGATGTGTATCCAGATAAAATTAAGTCACTGTAAGATCTCTGTTTCTGTTTGGTCAGCTGCATGTCGTGGTCACCTTTGGCTTAATCTATGGTACCACAGCCCGACTTAGCATAGTGATGTAGGAAGTCTCTGAACCTTTTATATTGGTCCTAGATCCTAACCATTAATCTAAAATTTTCAAGGATAGGCCCATTTTTATATACTATGCTTGGAAAAGTTTTAGAAACATGTTAACCTATGAGGATGTTTTGAAATTTGAACTGTACCCATGAAACTACCTTCTTAATCTTCCCCATACTTAAAAATTAGGGATTTGAATGACATCAGTGATTCTTTTTGTTCTGCCTGTTCAGTCTAATGTTTTGAACTACTTTGTAAACCAGATAAGCTATTTATTAAGTAATTAACAATTTTACATGTTAACTATCAAAAATATACAAAATTGCTGGTCAAAGTTCCCAATAAGTATGAATTATAGTCCCTTTATACTGGCTGATGATGTTTTCCGGTAAAAAGTTTTGATTATTCATAAACCTGTACTGTTTTGTTCAACCTTATGACACAGTGACAGTCATTCTCATATCTGAATTGTTGCCGCCACTGGTTCCTAGAAGCCCAGAGATCTAAAATTAGGAAACTGTTGACTCTAAGTTTCCAGAGATCCTTCTAGAACTAATGTTCTGTAACTCTGTAACTAAGTTTGTGTTCTCTTTATCCTGGACAGTGCATTCCTGGCCAAGGAAGAAATCATTGCTTCCTACTCATCATTATTCATTTATCATGGTTGGGAGTGGAAATTGCATGTATGAGTGCCACTTTTGACATATGGTTACTCTCTAATATGCTCTTTCTGTTTTTTAAAATTTATTTTAAATCCACGAACTAATGAACAAATCCTGTGTACTAGAAGCCTCCAAAGGACCTAACTTCTAATACCATTTTGGGAGATTAATAGCTTAACTCCTAATGAAATGTGGAAATAGTGTAGAGAGAAAGCTGTCTATCTACCTACCTACCTCTCTCTCGATCTACATATGTATGTGTATATGTAGAGAGAGACACAATTATATTTTTATAAAATATTAAGAGCTGAAGAGACTGTGCCTTGGCTGTGTTGTAGGAGGAGGGCCGAATTACCCCAGGATAGGAATGTGTGACGGCTGTGTTGATGCAGTCATTTCCCTGGGTCAGTTCCTCATAGGTTACATTTGAGGTATATACAATCAAAGTTGAGAGTCATTGTTTTCCCCAAGGGGCCTCTAATCTTAGTCTGTATCAGGATCTCCTGAGGGTTTGTTAAAACATAGCTTGCTTATAGCCANGCAGTCATTTCCCTGGGTCAGTTCCTCATAGGTTACATTTGAGGTATATACAATCAAAGTTGAGAGTCATTGTTTTCCCCAAGGGGCCTCTAATCTTAGTCTGTATCAGGATCTCCTGAGGGTTTGTTAAAACATAGCTTGCTTATAGCCACCTCAGGGTTTTTGATTTAGTAGGTCTGTAGATGGACCTGAAAGTTTACATTTCTAATACGTTCCCAGTTAGTGCCAGACACCATAACTCAACTGTCTGTTTCTTGTTTGTGTGCAATGATTCTGGATACTGGCTTTTCCCAGCTGACTTGCTTTCTCAAGCAAGGAATTGGAACATTTTTATTTTTATTTTTTTGGTCTGTAATACTGTCTTGGCCCTTGCCCACTGCCCAGTTATCATCCCAGCCAGTTTGACGCAGTGCCCATCAGTCCCAGACTGAATTAACTATGCACTATTGCACCTTCGTCTCTTGGTCTCCTTGCCCAGAGGCGACATATACTTTGGACACCTTGGAACACCATTTTCCCAGGCCAGAATACAGAAACTTAAAGAAACTGTGAACTTGGACAAACACCTTAATGTGTCTGATCCTTATATTCCCTTTTTGATTCATGCAAAGATTTTCAGATGGTAGGGAGAGCTTTGAAGTGTATCCTCGTTTTAATTTCCTCAGTAACCAATAGTCACTACCAAGTGCTTGCAATTTTCTAACATCACTTTGCTTTTGTGAACTGGTTGGGCTTCCCTGATAGCCCAAGTTGGTAAAGAATCCGCTTGCAGTGCAGGAGACCCTGTTCGGTTCTTGGGTTGGGAAGATCCACTGGAGAAGGGATAGGCTCCACACCAGTATTCTTTGGTTTTCCTGTGGCTTAGCTGGTAAAGAATCCACCTGCAACATGGGAGACCTGTGTTCGATCCCTGGGTTGGAAAGATCCCCTGGAGAAGGGGATCTACTCTAGTACTAGTAAAGGCTACCCACTCTAGTGCTTTGGCCTAGAGAATTCCATGGACTGTATAGTCCATGAAGTTGAACAGAGTTGTACACGACTGAGTGACTTTCACTTTTCCCTTTGGTGGTGGGATTGTGCTGTGGGGCAACACGGAGACCTTGAGTTCTCCAGCTGTCCTGAGCTTTAGCAGTCTGGGACCATCACAGTTTTTGAGCTCTCGTGAGTCAGTCTCATACTCTGTCCGTCCATACACCATCTCAGTACTGCACTGAGCTGTATCTACACTCTCAGCCTAGATGATCTCTTGTGANGGATTGGGGGCAGGAGGAGAAGGGGACGGCCAAGGATGAGATGGCTGGATGGCATCACGGACTCAATGGGCGTGGGTCTGGGTGAACTCTGGGAGATGGTGATAAACAGGGAGGCCTGGCATGCTATGATTCATGGGGTCGCAAAGAATCGGACACGACTGAGCAACTGAACTGAACTGAACTGAGGAGTAATCATCTTGCTGTGATTTATGTCAGAGAGATTTCTGCCCATGTTCTTCTCTAAGAGTTTTATAGTTTCTCATCTTATGTTTAGGTCTCTAATTCATTTTGAGTTTATTTTTGTTTATAGTGTGAGAAAGTGTTCTAATTTCATTATTTTACATGTAATTGACTAGTTTTCCCAGAACAACTTGTTGAAGACACTGTCTTTTCTCCATTGTATATTTTTGCCTCCTTTGTCAAAGATAAGATATCCATAGGTGCATGGATTTATCTCTGGGCTTTCTATTTTGTTCCATTGATCTATATTTCTGTTTTTGAGGCAATACTATACTGTCTTGATGACTGTAGCTTTGTAGTATAGTCCAAAGTCAGGAAAGTTGATTTCTCCAGTTCCATTCTTCTCACGATTGCTTTGGCTATTCAGGGTCTTTTGTGTTTCCACACAAATTGTGAAATTATTTGAACAGTGTGGAGATTACTTAAAAAATCTACCATATGACCCAGCAATCCCACCACTGGGCATATACCCAGAGGAAACCAGAATTGAAATAGGCACATGTATCCCAGTGTTCACTGCAGCACTATTTACAATAGCTAGGACATGGAAGTAACCTAGATGTCCATTGGCAGATGAATGGATAAGGAGGTTGTTACACACAGTGGGATATTACTCAGCTTTGAAAAGGGATGCATCTGAGTCATTTCTAATGAGGTGGATGAACCTAGAGCCTGTTTTACAGAGTGAAGTAAGTCAGACAGAAAGACAAATACTACGTATTAATGCATATATATGGAATCTAGAAAGATGGTACTGATGATTCTACATGCACAAGGAGACAAAGACATAAAGGAGACACAGACAGCAGACAGCAAAGGAGACACAGACATAAAGAACAGACTTTGGACTCAGCAGGAGAAGGAGAGAGTGGGATGATTTGGGAGAATATCATTGAAACATAAGCATTACCATATGTAAAATAGATAGCCAGTGAGAGTTTGATGGATAATACAGGGCACTCGAATCCAGTGCTCTGTGACAACACTGAGGGATGGGGTGGGGAGGGATATGGGAGGGAAGTTCAGGAGGGAGGGGACACATGTATGCCTATAGCTGATTCATGTTGATGTATGGCAAAACCCATCAATATTGTAAAGTATTCACCAATTAAAATTTTAAGAAAGAGTGAAAACAGGATACCTCCACTGCCCAATGGCCATCATCACCTGGCCTGTCTGGGGGCCTCCAGGGAGTGGGCTTCTGATAACTCAGAGTTGCTTTCCTTCTGACCCCATTAACACAGACACCCTATATGAAGTAATGGGTGATGCTTGGGTGAGTGTGGGCTCTTATGAGCAGTGGGTGACTTTACTCATATGGGCTTCGGGCAGTCATGATGAATGGTATCACTGACTGACTTTTCTGTGTTTTGGACAAAAGAGAAAAAACAATAAAATGAAACATTCATGACTCAGGCAGTCTTGCTGACAAGCTGGTCTGCAGTGAGAAAACTTGAGAAATTAGACTCGGAAATAGCTTGAAAGCACCTTCAGTATGTTTCTGTGGAGCAAGTGCAGGTGTATCTTTGGGGCTAGTTCTGATTCTTTGACTAGCTAATTTCAAGGGACTGTATCTTGAAAGAAGTCATGGTGACATTTTGGGACTCCTGTTGAATTTTTAGATTAGTCACTAAATACAATTGCAACTTCTGTCTCTTTAGAAAGACTTTTAAGAGTAAAATAAAATAACAAAATGCAGCAGTCTTGGTCTGAGTTCCCCAGAAATCAGGGCCTGAGACAAAGGCTTCCCTGTTGAGGTAGCTTATTTAGAACTGTGACTGTAGGGAGCAGGAGCACAGGGCAGGGTGGTGAACAGGGAAAGAGGGGAAGCCCACACAATGATGGGTTATTGAGTTGGCTACCACGATTGGCAGGTCATAGCACTTGATTCTGCTAGGACTTTCCGAGGACCTTTCTGGAATGTGTCTGAGGACTCTTTGCCCAGAGGACCAAGGAGGGAAGCATTTATTCATTAGCTTCAGGTTCCCACTGATCAAAATAGGTCCCACAGAACCTTGCACTTCAGGTCATTGGTGTTAAGCACAGAATGGGTTTCGGTGGGTGATCCAGACAGGAACTGAGATGCACTCAGTGCAAACCCAGGGGGAGTGAGTGGTCTGAATACAGCTGCTCAGAGATGACCATAGTCTAGTTGAAACCAGTCTCTGCATCAGTGATTAGAGCCTGAGTTTGAGAAGGTTTTCAATGGGATACAAAAGGTATCCAAAACATCTTCCAAACAATAAGCATGTACTGACTACTCTGGATAGTGGGTGTAGGGATGGTCTGGGTAGAATAGGTAGAAGTGATGTGGTAAAGCTTTCACTTCTTTTGTTGCTGTTGTTCAGTCCCTCAGTCATCTCTGATCTTTGTAACCTTGTGGACTCCAGCACGTCAGACCACCCTGTCCTTCACTATTTCCCAGAGTTTGCTCAAACTCATGTCCATGGAATTGGTGATGCCAACCAATTATCTCTTTCTCTGTTGCTGCCTTCTCCTTCTACCCTCAGTCTCTTCCAGCAACAGGGTCTTTACCAGTGAGTCCACTCTTCACATCAGGTGGGCAAAGTTCTGGAGCTTCAGCTCCAGCATCAGTTTTTCCAATGAATATTCAGGGTTGATTTCTTTCAAGACTGACTGGTTTGATCTCCTTGCCATCCAAATGACTCTCAAGAGTCTTCTCCAGCACCACAGTTCAAAAGCATCAATTCTTCAGTGTTCTGCCTTCTTTAAGGTCCAACTCACATCTCACACGACTACTGGAAAAACCATCGCTTTGATTATACAGACGTCAGCAAAATGATATCTCTGCTTTTTAATATGCCATCTAGCTTTTTTTTGGGTCATAGCTTCTCTTTCATGGAGCAAACATCTTTTAATTTCGTGGCTGCAGTCACCATCCACAGTGGTTTTGGAGCCCAGGAAAATAAAATCTGCCACTGTTTGCTTTTCCTCATCTATTTGCCATGAATTGATAGGACCAGATGCCATAAACTTAGTTTACGAATGTCAAGTTTTAAGCCAGAATTTTCACTCTCCTCTTTTCATCAAGAGGGCCTTCAGTTCCTCTTCACTTTCTGCCATTAGGGTGGTGTCATCTGCATATCTGAGGTTGTTGTTATTTCTCCTGGCAATCTTGATTCCAACTTGTGATCCATCCAGCCCGGCATTTTGCATGATGTACTCTGCAGACACGTTAAATAAGCAGGGTGACAATATACAGCCTTGATGTACTCCTTTCCCAATTTGGAACCAGTCTGTTGTTCCAAGTCTGATTCTAATTGTTGCTTCTTGACCTGCACACAGGTTTCTCAGGAGGCAGGTGAGGTGGTCTGGTATTTCCATTTCTTTAAGAATTTTCCATCAATTTGTTGTGATCCATACAGTCAAAAGCTTTAGTGTAGTCAATGAGGAAGAACTAGATATTTTTCTGGAATTCTCTTGCTTTTTCTATGATCCAATGGATGTTGGCAATTTGATCTCTGGTTCCTATGCTTTTTCTAAATCCAGCTAGTACATCTGGAAGTTCTCAGTTCACGTACTGTTAAAGCCTAGCTTGAAGGATTTTGAGCATAACCTTGCTAGCATGTGAAATGAGTGCAATTGTTTGGTGGTCTGAACCTTCTTTGGCATTGTCTTCCTTTGGGACTGGAATGAAAACTAACCTTTTTCCAGTCCTGTGGCCACTGCTGAGTTTTCCAAATTTGCTGGCATATTGAATGTAACACTTTAACAACATCAGCTTTCAGGATTTGAAATAGCTCAGCTGGAATTCCATCACCTCCATTAGCTTTGCTCACATTAATGCTTCCTAAGGCCCAATGGGCTTCAGACTCCAGGATATCTGGCTTTAGGTAAGTGACCACCCCATCGTGATTATCCAGGTCATTAAGACCTTTTTCGTACCATTCTTTTGTGTATTCCTGCCACTTCTTAATTTCTTCTGCTTCTGTTAGGTCCTTGCCATTTCTGTCCCTTGTTGTGCCCATCTTTGAATGAAATTTTCCCTTGGTATCTCTAATTTTCTTGAAGAGAAAATTCTTATTCTCTTATTCTTTCCCATTCTATTGATTTCCTCTATTTCTTTAAATTGGTCACTTAAGAAGGCTTTCTTATCTCTCCTTGCTATTCTTTGGAAATATGCATTCAGTTGGGTGTATGTTTCCCTTTCTTCTTTACCTTTCAGTTTACTTTTCTTGGCTGTTTGTAAGGCCTCCTCAGAAAACCAGTTTGCCTTCTTGCATTTCTTTTCCTTTGTAATGATTTTGGTCACCACCTCCTGTACAGTGCTATGAACCTCTGTCCATAGTTCTTTAAGCACTCTGTCTATCAGATCTAATCTCTTTTTAATTTCCCCCTAAATCATGTTTTCATAGGGAAAGAGGGTGTGCCACAAGTATCCTGGGAATCTCCTGTGGTTGAGAGTCAAGTTTTCTAAAACTTCTATATTTTTTTCCTTATTATCCTAGCTTTGCCTGTGTTTATAACCTTGGGAGAAGGTGTCCTGGTGCCGCCCCCTCTTCCAAGGGTAGATTTTTTTCCCCAGTCATTCTTCTCCCTTGGCTTTTGCCATGAGGAACCTGATGTAAGGAGAGAACTCAGCAAATATTTAAGCAAATATTTATGGAATGACATGAATGAATACAGAGTTAAAAATAGAACACTTTCTTATTCTACTGGACTAGATGTACGATCAAACAAACCTGAATAGATTTTGCATAGATTAAACGTCACCTTCCTGACCTCCCCAATGAGTTCAGCTCCTGGTTCTGTTTTTTTCCAGACCACCATGTATATTCACCTGCTGTAGTCCTTATTTTAACTTGTACTTATTTAAAGTTTGCTAGAATGTGGACTTCTCAAGGGCAGAGACCATTTCTTGTTCATCTTTCTGTTGTTAGCACTGAGAAAAGTCTCTGGTGCCTGGATATTTAGAATTAATTAGAATCTGACTTTAGTTTATATAAGCCATGATATCTTCAATAATGTAATTAAAATGAAGAAAACCATTTGAAGAGTAAAATGTCTAAATCTATCTGCCAGCTCAGTGACTTTGGGCAAATCACTCAACTCTTCTGTGCATCAGTTTAAGTGAAAAAGGAGAGATTAGACAGAGTTAGTGCAGTCCATGGGGTCACAAATAGTCAGACAGCGACTAAGTGACTTCACTTTCACTTTTCACTTTCATGCATTGGAGAAGGAAATGGCAACCCACTCCAGTGTTCTTGCCTGGAGAATCCCAGGGACAGCGGGGCCTGGTGGGCTGCCATCTATGGGGTCCAACAGCGCTGGATACGACTGAAGCGACTCAGCAGCAGCAGCAGCAGCAGCAGCAGGAGATCTGTGGTGTGCCTGCTGCCCTTCTGCTTTCTATGTGGAGGAAGTGGACATTTCTAATGGGTCATGAACCTTTCTCATTGGGTCCAGACATGAGTTTATTCTTCTTAATCTAACAGGCATTCTTTGTTTAATTGTGCTTCACAGATATTGTGTTTTTAATAAGTTGAAGCTTTGTGGTAACACTGCCTCAAACAAGCCTTTTGGTGTCATTTTTCCTACAGCACTTGCTCACTTTGTGTCTCTGTGGTAAATTTTGGCAGTTTCTACAGTATTTCAAACTTTTAAATCATTATTATATTTGTTTTGGTAATCTGTGATCAATGGTCTTTGATGTAATTGTTGCAAAAGATTATGACTTGCTGAAGGGTCAGATGATGGTTAGCATTTTTCTGGGTGGTAGAGTATTTTTAAATTAAAATAAGCACATTGTTTTCTTTTAGACATAATGCTATTGCCTACTTAGTACACTATGATATAGTGTAAACATAAATTTTATAAGCACTGGGAAACAAAAAATTCATGTTACTTGTGTTATTGCAAGTCATTATTGCAGCACTCACTTTATTATAGTGGTCTGGAACCAAAACTGCACTATCCCTGAGGTATACCTGTATAACTGGAAGGTTCTCTGATGATCTTAGCTGCCATCAGGCTGAAATCAGTTCTTTGGAAGGTTTTAGGCAGGAGAGAGATAAAATTTGATGTATGTTTTCAAAGATCATTCTGATCAATTAGTACAAGCTGCCCAGAGTAGGGTATCTTCTCTGAAACTCTAGCTAAATTATTAATATAACAACAAAGACCAAAGCGCATGATTGATCTGGTAGGAAAGCAAATGTCAGTGACACAAATGAAACTGTAGTGAACAGGGAAATCCTGTGAGCTCATGAAATAGTTTCCCTGGGAGGAGGAGTCTTGAGTGTGTAATTAGGTATAGTAATTAAACTTCAGGTCAAATTCAGGGATCCTGTCTTGGGTCTGAATGAAGCAAGAGACTGCAATGGAAAACCACATAAACTAGGATGCTTGCAGGGTTGATCTGTAGAGATAAGATTCTCTAGACGAAATTCCACCTACCAACATAGGGAGAGAAGAAAGCATGTCTATATGTTGCTCTGGGTGAAAAACATTATCCTTGAGAATTCAGAATCTCTACTTTCTGAAAATTTAGGATCCAAATCTATTCTTTCCAATTTTTCTGTAAAACTTAAACTGAAAAATTAATATATAAAGTGATTCTAAGCCAATGTTATTCGTGGGTACCTGGCAGAAGTAAAGCAAAACTCCTGTGGAGGAGCACTTCCATTTCCTAAACCATAGGCATTCCACCAAGTAAGAGAGACTAATGCTGAATCCACAATCCATAATTACAAAGGCCACACAGAAACAAAACAACATGCGTTAGAGAGCCAACAGACAAAACAACATTAAGTAATTTTGTATTTGTTTAAGTGTCTGAGACATAGTATTACGTAAATGTCTAGATAGAGAAGTAGATGGATAGATAAATAAATAAATATTAATAACAAAAGAAGATTAAAACACCAAGAGCACTAGTTACCAGAGAAATTCATAGAATAGTTTATAAGTAAGTATACTTAAAACTTTTAAAGATGTAAAAGGCATAAAAATAGAATATTCATTGCAGCATTATTTGCGATTGGAAATAATTGGAACTCAATCTAAAGATTAACCAATGGGAAAATGGACAAATTGTGTCCACTGAAATAATGAATGAATGAGTGGATACTATACATGAGTTAAATGAACAAACTAAAACTAAGTTTATTTAGTTCAATATCAAACACATAATATTAAGAAAAAAATAATAAATTTTAGAAGGATTTCTACAATATGATTTTGTTTATAGTTTAAAATCACCCATGCATAGTAATGTTGTATTACTATATATTGTTTGTGGGTATATATATATACATATATATATATATATCATAAAAATATAAAAACATAAATATGCATGATAAACATCTAAAATCAGGATGGGGTTTACTTCTGAGTATGAAGGGGTAGGAGGGGAATAGAATTATCTCCATTCACCTTATTTCTTAAGCTAGGTGGTAGAAACTTAGTGTTTTAAAATTATTCTGTATAAATTTTTTAAGCATGAGTTAATTATTCATCACAGTAATCACAAGAGAGAACTAGTGACTGATATTTATTTATCCATAAAATACATTATAGAAGAGCACAGAGCAAACCCAATAAAGTAATGGAAATAAATAGCAGAGATAAAAGCAAAAATTCATTAAAAAGAATGTAAAGAAACAATAAAAGTAAAACTAAAAACCAGGCTTTTGAGAAGCTTAATGAAATAAACCTCTGATAAATTCAATCAACATAAAAATAGAGTATACAAAACAAAAAGTAATAGTATTAAAAGGAGACATAACTACTGATTTGGTAGAGGTGAAAAAAATCAGAAGAGAATATTATGAGCAACTTAAGCCAATGCCATCTGAAAACTTGCACATGGATATCTTTTAAGAAATTTACTTAAGATGAAACATATATGTTACCATATGTAAAACAGATAGTCTGTATAGTCAAAGCTACGGTTTTTTCAGTAGTCATGGATGGAATTGAGAGTTGGACCATAAAGAAGGCTGAGTGCTGAAGAATTGATTCTTTAGAACTGTGGTGTTAGAGAAGACTCTTGAGAGTCCCTTGGACAGGAAGGAGATCAAACCAATCCATCCTAACGGAAGTCAATCCTGACTATCCTTTGGAAGGACTGATACTGAAGCTGAAGCTCCAATACTTTGGCAGCCTGATGTGAAGAGCTAACTCACTAGAAAAGACCCTGATGCTGAGAAAGAGTGCAGGCAGGAGGAGAAAGGGACGACAGAGGATGAGATGGTCGGATGGCATCACTGACTCAACGGAGGTGAGTTTGAGCAAGCTCCAGGAGATACTGAAAGACAGGGAGGTCTGGGATGCTGCAGTCCATGGGGTTGCAAAGAGTCAGCCACGACTGAGCACCTGAACCAAAAATGGGAAGGTGCTGTCCAGCACAGGGAGCTCAGCTTGGTGCTGTGGTGACCTAGAGGAATGGAATGAGGGTAGGAGGCAGGCTCAAGAGGGAACGGTTTTATATATATATATATA
>SJYV01045352.1:1350789-1365239 GCA_006410875.1 Neotragus pygmaeus | reverse complement strand
CGGCTGTCTCCTTGGCTCCAGACCCCAGCCCTGAGAGCCCCGGGCCCTCTGTCTCGAGTATGTCCTCAGACCCCTGGAGAAGGAAACGGCAACCCACTCCAGTATTCTTGTTTGGAAAATCCCATGGTCGGAGGAGCCTGATAGGTTACAGTCCATGGGGTTGCAAAAGGTTGGACACAGCTAAGCAACTTCACTTTCTTTGTAAAACTTTGAGGAGCACATACCAATTTTGTATAATTTGCCCCACATAATAATAAGGATGAAGTACTTCCTAACTGATGTTATAATAATGATAACACACCTGAGAAGGGTAAAAACCTTAGGCTTCACTGATAGGATATCTTTGTGGGATGCTGCAATCCCCTCACCAGCTTAGGTTTACAAGGCTGCCCCTGAGTCAGCAATAAAAGGCTAGATTGATGTTCTGCTTAAGCAAACAAAGTGCCACAGAGAAGGGCAGACATGGGGCTGACATGTTTGCTGTGGTGTCTCAGCCTCCTGCGTGCAGATTTGCTCTTATAATAAGCATCCCCACGGCTGTGTGAGAGTCATGATGACTGACATTTCCAAGTGCTCACTGGCTAAACAGGCGTGTTACAGCTACCTGGAGAATTTCTCATGCAGAACCGTGTCTTTCCTGGTAACTTCTGCGGGGTGGCAAAGAATCTCTGTGTATCTTTCTCATTTGTTGCCCTCCTCATTTGTTTAAAAGCAGTATGTTCTTAAGTATACTATTGCCTTAATACTGTAGTATCCCCCTTATCATCTTGCTTATTCCACACTTATTTCTTTAGGAAACATTTTTTTAAACAAACAATAATAGTAATAAAGAAACTATAAACATAACTTCAAAAATTCCAAAGAAGTTAATAAGAGCAAAATAATTTGTCAACATGATCCTCTACATAGAAAATCCTAAAGACTCCACCAGAAAACTACTAGAGCTAATCAATGAATATAGTAAAGTTGCAGGATATAAAATCAACACTCAGAAATCCCTTGCATTCCTTTACACTATTAATGAGAAAGTAGAAAAAGAAATTAAGGAAACAATTCCATTCACCATCGCAACAAAAAGAATAAAATACTTAGGAATATACCTACCTAAAGAAACTAAAGACCTATACATCGAAAACTATAAAACACTGATNAGTACCTTGATCCAAATTGGATAAACTAAATATTTGCACACGTCTCCTTTTTGACCTTTTATAAAATATTTATTTTACTTATTTTTATTTATTTGGCTGTGTGGGGTCTTTGTGGTGGCATGTGGAATCTTGAAAACTCTGAGCGGCCTCATGGGAAGTCTAAGTTGCAGCATGTGGGATCTAATTCTCTGACCAGGGATTGAACTCTGGCCCTCTGCATCGGGAATGCAGAGTCTCAGCCACTGGACCGCCAGGCAAGTCCCATCTTGTTGATCTTTGTGGAGTCTGAGTCACTGGGTAGATGTCTATGCTTCAGAGCAAAGCAATTCATTATTTGTGGTCCAACGGTGAACAGCTCTGCTTACCTTTTGTGAAGAATGATCATTGCAGTAGGTCAGGATCAACTGAAAACATTTCCCAGCACTACTCTTCCAGCTGTCTGGGCCCTCCCACAATGGCCCATCAGAGCGTCCCAGGAAGCCCCGTCAGAACCGGGCAGTTGGGAAGCAGTGTGGCAAATAGAAAGAGCACCGGCTCTGAAGTTACACGGACTGAAAGCTGAGTCCTGGCTCCACAGTGTTACTAAAGTATGACCTTGGACAAGTTACCTATGAACTCTGAATCTCAACTCCCTTTTCTGTAAGGCAGGGGAAATAAGACCTACATCAGGAACTTCTCAATGTAGAATGTAGTTCTGCATTGAGACTACAATAAGAACTCAATGTAATTCTTATTTTCCCCATTTTACAGATAAGGGAGTTGAGATTCAGAGTTCATAGGTAACTTGTCCAAGGTCATACTTTAGTAAATGGCAACCCGCTCCAGTAGTCTTGCCTGGAGAATTCCATGGGCAGAGGAGCCTGGAGGGCTACAGTCGATGGGGTTGCAAAGAGTCAGACACAACTGAATGACTAACATATAACACACACACACACACACACACACACACACATAAAATCACTCTGTAAAAGCTGTGGCTAGAGCATTCTATGAAATTCATGATTTAAGCTCAGTGATCTATTGAATAAGTAGTCTTTACATCATTATGGTTTCCTGGGTTGTTGGTAAACATCTCATTAAATAACGTCTCCTGAAAACAACAATAATAAGCAACTGTCCAAACCAGAAAAAAGCACATGTACCTCCCTTCCCCACCAAAAAAATAATAAATAAATAAATAAAGTCCCAATCAACAGCAGTCGAATGGGTCTCTAGACTCAATACTCAGCAACATTTTTTAGTGAGGTCCATAAACAAATTTTACTCCCCAGTTAAATTTTAGTGCCTTTGTTTTTCCTGCAGAGTTGTATGGCCCTTTTTACTTCATTCTTGGAAGCACTGTTATTAACCACTGGAGCTGGATAGATACCATGAGGGGGCCACCAGCATGCCACTTCTGTCTACCTTGCCAGGGATGCTGAACTGCAGGTGATTCTTTCTTTGGGGATCACAGGCTGTGAGGGAAGGTGAGAAGGTGGGGCAGGTCTGGGGACAGATTAGTGAGCTCTTTCTGAGCAAATCCCAACAGAAGTTGGCACGTTTCAGAGTGTTTTCTGAATCACTCTTAGCAGTCCTTGGAGTAGATTTACAAAGAGACATATGTTCTCAGTATTTGACTAAACACAGACAGGCACTAAAATATGGTATGCTCACAAGTTGTTTACAGGTATTGAATTTTAAATCACTGACACTCTAGGGTATCTATTCAAAGAATTCAAGCTCTCCATGCTGTAATCTACCTCTTGTAACACAGGCACAAAAGAGACCCTTGATAAATGCTTGTGGGAGGAGTAGGGAAGGGGTGGGAGAAGGAGGAAGAAGGAAAGTGATGGATGGAGGTTGAGAAAATAAAGAAACAAAAAGGATGGGGCAATTATTAAGTTGCACCCTATCCCTTTAAGAGAAAATGTTACAGTCATGCAAGTGTTCCCAGGAACCACACCTAGAGTCGCTACTTGTGTCCTCACTATCTCCCTCTGCAGCGTGAATCTGGACCTTCCTTTTGCCAGGTACACATTTCCTGGCTTCCTCTTAGAGTGGCTCAGTGGCAGGTTTGGCTCTGACCTTTCTTTTGTTGCTGTCAACCTCCCTGATCTTTGACCTTACTGTCTCGAGAGGCTTATGCTTAGGAAACTCCTTTGGGACTCGGTGGCTGGTGTTCCCTCTCTGGCTTCACCCTTGCCTGGGATGGGGGCCCAGGTCCTGCCCCAGTCTGACTTCTTCCAAGGGATGCTTCCTGATGTTGAGGTACCACAGCCTCATGAGTAATGCCATGAGCACAGCTGGATTTCCTGAAGGGTCTGCAGGCTCAGCTGCTGGGAACAGTCAGTTTTTGATGAGAGAACCCTCCTGAAAGAGGGGTAATCTAAGACAAATTAATGTCCCTCAGCTAGTGCTGCCATGGAAAAGAATGATGAAAACATAGGCGAAAGTGAAAGTGAAGTGGCTCAGTCGTGTCCGACTCTTTGCGACCCCGTGGACTGTAGCCCACCAGGCTCCTGCGCCCATGGGATTCTCCAGGCAAGAATACTGGAGTGGGTTGCCATTTCCTTCTCCAAGGGATCTTCCCGACCCAGGGATTGAACCCAGGTCTCCCACATTGCGGGCTGACGCTTTAACCTCTGAGCCACTTTAGGACACTTATAAAAAAAGCAAACTACACCAGCAACCTCCACCCCAGACAGCAGTTCCTACCACCTGCCAATCTTTATTTCTTCTCCCTTTAAAACACATTTGTGGCAACTTCAATTTCCAGTCTTAACAAGGTTCAGGGAATGACCTTAATTAGTTAATTGACTTTAAAAGGATGAATGATGTACTGGCCAAGAAGAAACTGTATAGCTAATTTACAATATTGTCTTAGTTTTGAGTGTACAGCGAAGTAATTCCGTTATACATATCTATCTATATACCCATCTACTCTTTTCCATTATAGGTTACTCTAAGGTATCAAGTATAGTTCCCTGTGCTATCCAGTAGGTCCTCGTTTACCTATTCTATGTATAGCAATGTGTATATATTAACGCCAGACTCCTTCCTCTCTCTCTCTCCCCTCAGTTATGAACTCTTGAGACTGACCCCCCGATGGCATGAAATGTACCTCACCAAGCATTCCTCCACCCTCAACTGCAGACAGTGCTTTTCCTCATTTCCATCTGGGCGCACCCATGGCCCAGCCCACTGAAGACATAGCCTGTTGATCCATAGCCACAGCTGAGCATCCACCAAGCATCAGATCTNAAATGTACCTCACCAAGCATTCCTCCACCCTCAACTGCAGACAGTGCTTTTCCTCATTTCCATCTGGGCGCACCCATGGCCCAGCCCACTGAAGACATAGCCTGTTGATCCATAGCCACAGCTGAGCATCCACCAAGCATCAGATCTGGTATCCGGTCCTAAGCCAGAGAGGATGAAAATGGTCTCTCGAAGAGCTGTCCTCGCAGCTCTGGAGCTGGTAGAAGGAAGCAGCCATTCGCTCCCCTCTCTTCCTGTGGTACTCGTTCCTCCTCTCTTGGGCAAATCCTATCTTTTCTGCCTCCCACCTCAGACCACTCAGTTCTGGTGGAGCCGTTGCCTGCCTGGGCATGCCAAGTAGAGTGCTTCCACGGAGAAATCTGAGTTGGAAATAAGAGAAGAGCTTCATCTTTATTGTTTCCTGGCAGCAACCCTGGGGAATGTGAACTCAGAGCTTTTGTTCCAGTCTGGTAGGGAGAGCCATGTGGGAAAAAGAGGCCGAGAGGCCAAAGGCAGAAAAGAGTTCATGCTCACTGATTAGTAAATCATTGTAAGATGATGCAGAAACCAGTTGTATTAGTTTCCTTCTGCTGCTGTAACAAGTTAAAACAATTAAGTGGCTTAAAACAACATGACTTTATTCTCTTATGGTTTTGTAGGTCAGAAGTCGGGGGTAGGTTTTAGGAACTAAAATCAATGTGTCGGCAGAGCTTCATTTCTTCTGGAGGCTGAAGGGAAGAATCTCCTTCCTGGCCTTTCCCAGTTTCTAGGTGCTGCCTCTGTTCCTTGGCTCATGGTCCCTTCCTCCATCTTCCAAGTACATCCCTGCTACCTCTGATTCTATCATCGTATCTCCTCTCTCTGAAATTCCTACCTCCTACTTAGAAGGACTCTTGTCATTACATTGGGCTGACCCAGATAGTCTAGAATAATCTTCTCATTTCAAGGTGATCTCAAAGTTAATTAGCAAGTTTGACTCTGTCTACAAACTTAATTCCCTCCTGCCATGTAACATACATATTCACAGGTTCTAAGGATCAGGATGGTGACATCTTTTGAGGCCATTATTCTGCCTATCACATCAGTAGATAACGGTAGAGTCCGTTAATATCCTTCAGGTTGCAGAGATGCAGAGAAGGGGATGAGGAGGTTAGAAAGAAAACTGAATAAGGTTTCCAGGGCCAAAGGTATCCTTTATTCACCTGTGAACTCAAGCTTCAAATCACTGTATTTTTTCCCCTACAGGCACACATTCTAAAATGTGCAGGCTTTTGTCATTCAGTTCCCAAGGCTGTAGAATCTTTCCAATTTATACTCATTTCAAAGATCAGGACACTTTTTTTCTGTCTTACTTCCTAGCATCCCCAAACGCCGTGATTCTTCCACTTACTGTAAGGTTCTGCAGCCCGGCCTGCAGTTCCCTGGTGACCTGGAGATGTCCTTACTCTGATCCTGGGGCTTGCTTACAATCTCCTTAGCTATTTAGGCCTCATTTCCCAACTGTGGGTGCTCTGCCTGCTCTAAGTGGAAGCAAACCTGAGTCCGGCGAAACGAAGGCTGAGTATGTGCCCGCTTTCCTGCTGTTCCGGGAGACATTGCATCACTGGCCTCCGGCTGTTTGTTCCTTGTAGGTTCCTCTTACTTCAAACAAGCTTTTAGACTCTCTGTTCTCTAACTCTTTTACACACACATTTTGTTCATGAGAAGAGCTCTTCTGGACACTGTTAAGGTTTTCCCATTCTTCTGTATTTGTTCTCGGTTACTTGCTCTTTCTCTTTTATTGTGTGTAGGTCCTTCTGATAGGTGTGTCTGTTTTTTGCCTCCTGAGTAGCTGGATGAAGTGAGGGAAGAGGAAACAGCTTATTCTGGGTGTCCCAAGCTCACTTCCATAGACTAGAAAGCACTCAACGCAAAGTATTAAAGGTAGCAGGGCCCTACTGACTGTGGATGCTGAGGATGCTTAATTCCTATCAGAGCTAGTATTTGTTGAGTGATTACACAAGACACCATGCTAAATGCTTTATGTGTGTTATTTTTTTTAGACTTTCAACGACATTAAGTACAATTAACCTCATTCTATTGACAAGGAAACTGAGGCACATACAGGTTAAATAATTTGCCTACTGTCCCAGAGTTGTAAAGTGACACCACTGAGATGGCAATTTAGGCAACCTCCTTTGGGCTTAACTGTCTCCCCCTCCCCTCAATAAACAAGAAGATGGGAGAGGCATCCGTGGCCCATGTCTCCTGTTCTTAGCAGGTACCCTGAGGCCCAGATGCTCTTCCTGGGGGTGGATAAGTTTGAGATGCTTGTAGCATTAGTGGGTCGCCTTGGTCCATGGCTTGTTTTGAGCTAGAGGTGCTTGTTTTGGGGAAAGTCGGGAGGTTGACTGGGTCTCCCAGCACCCAGTACGGGCATGGTGTCAAGGAAACCACAGCTGATCCTGTGGTTGGTCTTCTTACTGCATTCCCTCCTCCATTCATCAGAATGGGACAGAGTGGGGCCAGGTCTTCGTTGGTCCATCTCTCCCATCAGAGGTGGCAGCTGGATCCTTAGGGCTCATTACTTTAAAGATCCACTTGGGGACCAAATAATTACTGACTTTACATACTCATCTTGCTTAGGGGGGCGCAAAATTGATTAGCATCTGTATTAATTTTCTAGGGTTGCCACAGCAGCTAATCATAAGCTGGGTGACTTAAAACAACAGACATTTATTCTCTTACAGTTCTGGAGGACAGAAGTCCAAACCCAAAGTGTCAGCAGGGTTGATTGCTTCTGGAGGTGCTAAGGGAAAATCTCTTCTGTGCCTCTCTCCTCACTTTTTTATTTTTTAATTAAAAAATTTTAATATAAAATCTCCCATTTTTTTTTTAACTTTAGTATAGTCAGTTTACAATGGTGTGTTAGTCCTAGGAAGGGCTGGGCCTTGGGAAGGTGGGAGAGGGAATGTATGAAGAATGTACCTCAGGTGAGAGGCTTCCCCTGCCTGCTCAGTGTAGGAGAGGGGCTGCTTCCTCCTCACCTCAGGCCAGGAAGGAGGAGATTCAGAGCACTGTTTGGTGGCATGGTGCAGGCCTCTTGCGACCTCAGTTGTGTCCAACTCTTCGCGACCCCATGGAGTAGAGTCCCCCAGGCTCCTCTGTCCATGAGATTCTCCAGGCAGGAACACTGCAGTGGGTTGCCATTTCCTTTTCCGGTAGGTCTCTTAGAGTTTGGCAAATATAGGATCCTGACTAGACTTTTTCTTGGAGTCTAAAGGTGAGACTGTGACTGGTTCCACCCCCTGTGGCAAAGAGGAGAGCTACCTCCTCAGTCTCCAAGCTACACTCTCCATAGGTTGGTGTTAAGGGATGGTTTTTCTGAGAACCAGATGTGGATCCTGTGGAAGGCAGCCAGCCTAATTTCATCACCATGGGGCTTCCTGGAAGGGCGCAGGGACAATAGCCAAAAAAAAAGGGTGTGTTAGTTTCCAGTTGCTTCTGTAACAAATGACCACAAACTTGGTGGCTTAAAACAATATACATTTATTTTTGTCATAGTTCTGGACGTTGGAAGTCTAAAATGGCCATGGGAAGACCGTGTTCCTTGCAGAGGCTCTGGAGAGAATTCATTTCCTTATTTTCCAGTTATCTGGAGGATTTGCTTTTCTAGTTTCATGGCCCCATTCTTCCACCTTCAAAGCCCTCAGTGTAGCATCTTTCCCCCTCTCCGACCTCCACTTTTGTCCTCACATCTTCTCTCTGACTGTGACCCTCCCTCCTTCCTCCTGTAAGGACTCTTGTGGTGACACTGGGCCGACTCCAGTAATCCAGGATAATCTCTCCATCTCAAGATCCGTAACTTAATCACATCGCCAAGTCCCCTTGCAATGTCAGGTGACATGCTCACAGGTTCCAGGGAGGATTAGCATGTGGACATCTTTGGGGAGCTGTCAGTCAGCCCAGGACAGGTGGACTGCTGGGGATCAGTCTTGGGTTGAGATCTGATCTGTTACCTGGAGGACAGGCATTGCCCAAACCAAAGGAGAGGAATCCAAGAAGTGCCTGCAAAAGCAGAGGCGAGGACGGGAGACTACACTGGACGGCCACTGTGCACCAATCATTCTGAGGGCATCAGACCTTTACAAACGAAGGCACATGATGACTTAGACATACGGAAAAAGTCTCCTGTCCTTCATCACTTCTCGCCCAGGCACATTTCTTGAAGAGGGAAAAAGTGACCTGGATGCCGATTTTAAATTATGGAAACAGAATAGATCTCATGATTGAAAGAGCCCAGAAAACCGTGGGACTTGATAGAGGTTTCATCCTGAGACAGGAGAGAATGAATCAGAGTCCAAAGAGAGATCCCCAAGGGATGGAGGGATGTAAGATGCAGCTGGTTTCTGCTTGTACATTTGCATCTAGCTCTTCACTCTTCAGGAGCCACCTGAAAGCAAGGAGTGACTGCCTCATCCTCCTTCCCTCCCAGCCTGACGTAAGGAAGGGCCCTTAGGAGATAGTCAGGAACCATGAGCTATTGGAAGACATGACCCAGGTCCATTTACAAGTTTTCCACCACTCTCTCCTGGTGATTCCAACACTCTCTGGTTCCATCAGCAAATTACGCCCCATGCTCAGTTGCTTCAGTTTTGTCTGACTCTTTGCAACCTCAGGGACTGTGGTCCCCAGGCCCCTCTGTCCATGGGATTATCCAGGCAAGAATATCGGAGTGGGTTGTCATTTCCTCCTCCAGGGGATCTTTCTGACTCAGGGATCGAACCCCATGTCTTTTATGTGTCCTGCCCTGGCAGGCAGGTTCTTTACCACTAGCACCACCTGGGAAGCCCCAGAAACCACTAAATGAAGTGACAGAGACATTCACCTGCAGCACATGTAGGTGATAGAGAAGAAGGGGCACCAGAATCCAGAATAAACCTTACTGTGGTGGCTGACATCAGCTCCTACTTGCTCTGTCAGAAATAGTCTGTATCATGGGTGGCTAGTGAACCATTCCAGCTTGTCACCAGTGGGCAGAGTAATGACACCTCGAATTAATTTATGTGAAGAACCAAGAGGCACAGATATTCACACCTCTGTCCCCATGGAGGAGGCTGCTATCAGGAGCTTCAGGAGGCTGGGGGGGTTAATGATGAGGAATGCAGGGCCTGCAGCCAGACTCATCTGGATTTGAATTCTGACTTGCCCATTTTATATCTGTATGACCCTGGGCCAGTGAGCACCTCTAGAGTCTGAGGTCCTCTTGTGGTGAATGGGGGGAAATAAGTAGGATAATTCATATGAAATGCTAGTACAGGGCCTGGCACAGAGTCAATACTCAGAATATGTTAAGTTGTTACTACTATTACTGGGGTAATCAAAAGTGTCCTGGACTGGGAGTCAGAAGACTTGGGGTTCAGGTTCAAAACCTGATGTTGTATGGAAACAATAGTTCATGGTTATCACTGAAAAGGTACTGAATAACTTGTTAAATATTGACATCAGTCCTCTCACTTAGGCCTCAAAACCATTGTAAGAGGTGGGGATCTTCATTCATCCAGATGTTGTGGGTGAGAGAGCTGATACACAAAGGGACGAGGAGTTTGCTCAGAGTCCCATGGCAGCAAGACCTCCAGAGCCTCCACTCTGAACCAGTGTGTGCAACCAGCCCAGTCCCTTCCTTCACTGCTTCTGAGGCTGACTTTGAGTTTTCCAACATACTGTGATTTTTTTCTAAATTTCAATTTGAGGATAATTGCTTTACAGTGTGGTTTCTGCCATACAACAACATCAATCAGCCATAAATATTCATATGTTCCCTCCTCTTAAGCCTTCCTTTCACCCCTTTAGGTTGTTGCAGAGCATAGGGTTGAGCTTCCTGTGTTTTACAACATCCCACTAGCTATCTATTTTACATATGGTAACATATATGTTTCAACGCTACTCTCTCAATTCATCCCAGTCTCTCTCCCCCTCTCAGTGGCCACATGTCTGTGTCTCTATTCCTGTCCTGCAAATAGGTTCGTCAGGTACTGGGATATTTTAAAGGCTATTTTGAGGCATTAAAAACTGATATCGCTGTTAGTGTGACACTTTTATTTTTGAGAACCTTGCTAGTCCTCAAACTGGCAGAGATGCTTCTGCCTCAGGGCCTTTGCACCGGCTGTTTCCTCTGCTGAGAGCACTCTTCCTGCTGATCTCTGCACGGCAGCCTCCCCTACTGCCTTCAAGTCTTCACTGAAATCTTATCTAGTCAATGAGGCCTACCTTGCTACCCTCTTTATAATCATATCCATCTCCCTTCCCCTAATCTCTCCATACGCCATTAGTACGGTACTCATCCCCTTCTAACATACCATGCGATGCGTTTATTCACTATGTTCACTTTTATTATGTAATTCTTCTCTTCCTGCCCCACTGAAATGTACTCTCTACTAACATGTGCCCGTTTCTTCTCTGATATGTCCCAGGTGTTTAGGTCAGTGCCTGGTGTATAGTTGTTGTTCAGGTGCTAAGTTAAGTCTGACTCTTTGCAAGCCCATGGACTGCAGCACTGCAGGCTTCCCTGTCCTTCACTATCTCCCAGAGTTTGCTCAGACTCATGTCTATTGAGTTGATGATGCCATCCAACCATCTTGTCCTCTGTTTCCCCCTTCTTCCCCTGCCCTCAATCTTTCCCAGCATCAGGGTCTTTTCCAATGAATCAGTTCTTTGCGCCATGTGGCCAAGGTATCGGAGATTCAGCATCAGTCCTTCCAATGAACATTCAGGTAGGTATTCAATAAATAGTGATTAGTTGAATCAGTAAGTGAAGATGACCCTTTAACCACACTCCCCTCCCCTGTTTAAAATCCTTCCAAGGCATCTTGTCCTACAGGTCACTCATGGGGTAGAACAGCTTTTTGTGGGTTCCATGGTCATCTCTGGCTACCATAGTTGGTCTGGGCCCATCTGCTTCCAGTGGGCACCCTGGTGGAGGGGGTTTAGGTTGGGGGGAAGATGAGGAGGGGGATTTTGAGTAAATCTGGAGGAAGGGGAGCCTGATGTGGCCTGATCCCTCTCTTCCCTGAGGACTGGACTCCCTACCCTCTCCTCCCCTTCCTTCTTGCAGTTGGCTCCACACTCTCAGGACCCAGCCTGCCAATTCTCCCTCCCCAGCCACCCACTGGAGAAACCCAATGCAATGGTTGGAAGAGCCTTGACTTTTGGCTCTGGCCTTTCTCAGGGGAAGAGCGGCTGATGCCCAAGCATACCAGCTGTCTCTTATACACATCTCTAGACTTTTTCTTGGAGTCTAAAGGTGAGACTGTGACTGGTTCCACCCACTGTGGCAAAGAGGAGAGCTACCTCCTCAGTCTCCAAGCTACACTCTCCATAGGTTGGTGTTAAGGGATGGTTTTTCTGAGAACCAGATGTGGATCCTGTGGAAGGCAGCCAGCCTAATTTCATCACCATGGGGCTTCCTGGAAGGGCTCAGGGACAATAGCCAAAAAAAAAGGGTGTGTTAGTTTCCAGTTGCTTCTGTAACAAATGACCACAAACTTGGTGGCTTAAAACAATATACATTTATTTTTGTCATAGTTCTGGACGTTGGAAGTCTAAAATGGCCATGGGAAGACCGTGTTCCTTGCAGAGGCTCTGGAGAGAATTCATTTCCTTATTTTCCAGTTATCTGGAGGATTTGCTTTTCTAGTTTCATGGCCCCATTCTTCCACCTTCAAAGCCCTCAGTGTAGCATCTTTCCCCCTCTCCGACCTCCACTTTTGTCCTCACATCTTCTCTCTGACTGTGACCCTCCCTCCTTCCTCCTGTAAGGACTCTTGTGGTGACACTGGGCCGACTCCAGTAATCCAGGATAATCTCTCCATCTCAAGATCCGTAACTTAATCACATCGCCAAGTCCCCTTGCAATGTCAGGTGACATGCTCACAGGTTCCAGGGAGGATTAGCATGTGGACATCTTTGGGGAGCTGTCAGTCAGCCCAGGACAGGTGGACTGCTCGGGATCAGTCTTGGGTTGAGATCTGATCTGTTACCTGGAGGACAGGCATTGCCCAAACCAAAGGAGAGGAATCCAAGAAGTGCCTGCAAAAGCAGAGGCGAGGACGGGAGACTACACTGGACGGCCACTGTGCACCAGTCATTCTGAGGGCATCAGACCTTTACAAACGAAGGCACATGATGACTTAGACATACGGAAAAAGTCTCCTGTCCTTCATCACTTCTCGCCCAGGCACATTTCTTGAAGAGGGAAAAAGTGACCTGGATGCCGATTTTAAATTATGGAAACAGAATAGATCTCATGATTGAAAGAGCCCAGAAAACCGTGGGACTTGATAGAGGTTTCATCCTGAGACAGGAGAGAATGAATCAGAGTCCAAAGAGAGATCCCCAAGGGATGGAGGGATGTAAGATGCAGCTGGTTTCTGCTTGTACATTTGCATCTAGCTCTTCACTCTTCAGGAGCCACCTGAAAGCAAGGAGTGACTGCCTCATCCTCCTTCCCTCCTAGCCTGACGTAAGGAAGGGCCCTTAGGAGATAGTCAGGAACCATGAGCTATTGGAAGACATGACCCAGGTCCATTTACAAGTTTTCCACCACTCTCTCCTGGTGATTCCAACACTCTCTGGTTCCATCAGCAAATTACGCCCCATGCTCAGTTGCTTCAGTTTTGTCTGACTCTTTGCAACCTCAGGGACTGTGGTCCCCAGGCCCCTCTGTCCATGGGATTATCCAGGCAAGAATATCGGAGTGGGTTGTCATTTCCTCCTCCAGGGGATCTTTCTGACTCAGGGATCGAACCCCATGTCTTTTATGTCTCCTGCCCTGGCAGGCAGGTTCTTTACCACTAGCACCACCTGGGAAGCCCCAGAAACCACTAAATGAAGTGACAGAGACATTCACCTGCAGCACATGTAGGTGATAGAGAAGAAGACACCTGGCCCTCGGCAGGCTTTCAGCAAGTCTGCCTTCAGGGCTCTGGGGCCTGAGGGAGCCTGAGGCCCTGTGCTCTGAGAGCCGGGTGGCACAGAGGCACAGAGGCTGAGGTTCTTGTTTATTGGCTTACCAGGCCGCAAAAGGAAAATCCAGCAGCAGTCCCTGCCCGATGACCCGTCTGTCCGCAGGCAGAGTTGGGACNTGAACTGGGAGAGTACCACTGACATATATATATACACCACCATGAGCAAAACGGATGGCGAGCGGGAAGCTGCTGCACTGTGCCGGGAGTCAGCTCAGGGCTCTGTGATGGCCTAGAGGGGTGCGATGCGGGGTGGGAGGGAGGCACAAGAGGGAGGGGTATATGTGTACACATGACTGATTCACTTCCTTAGTTCAGCAGAAACTAATGCAACTCATAAAGCAATACTTCAATAATAAAATAAAATAATGCTGTTATGAACACTTCTGTACATGTTTTTGTGTGGAAATGTGCTTTTACTTCTCTTGGATGTATACCAAGTGGAATTGCTGGGTCATATGCAAGTCTGAGTGAACTCCGAGTGATGGTGATGAACAGGGAGGCCTGGCGTGCTGCAATTCATGGGGTTGCAGAGAGTCGGACACAACTGAGCGACTGAACTGAACTGAACTGAACTGATGGTAACGCTGTTTATACTTTTAAGAAATTGAGAGACTTTTTTCCAAAGTGGCTACACCATTTTACATTCCTACCAGCAATATAGGAAGGTTCCAATTCTCTGCATCTTTACCAACACTTGTTACATTCTTTTTTATTATAGCCATCCTTGTGGGTGTGAAGTGGTATCTATCTCATTATAGTTTTGATTTGCATTTCTCTAATGGCTAACAACAGACTGGTTGCAAATAGGAAAAGGAGTACGTCAAGGCTGTATATTGTCACCCTGCTTATTTAACTCATATGCAGAGTACATCATGAGAAACACTGGGCTGGAAGAAACACAAGCTGGAATCAAGATTGCCAGGAGAAATATTCATAACCTCAGATATGCAGATGACACCACCCTTATGGCAGAAAGTGAAGAGGAACTAAAAAGCCTCTTGATGAAAGTGAAAGAGGAGAGTGAAAAAGTTGGCTTAAAGCTCAACATTCAGAAAAC